>SZWC01001507.1:180899-208399 GCA_023375785.1 Penium margaritaceum
GTGCCCATGATGACGGCCTTGATTGGGCGGCGCTGCTGCAGATGCTCCAGCCCCAGCTTGAAACCCTCTCGGAACACCTCCAGGCGCATGCCGTACCTGCAGCAACACCCACGCGGCTCGCAACCACTCTCGCAACCCACAAGGTTTGGAGGAGAAAAAAGAAGACGACATGGGATGTGGAGGAGGAGGAGGAGGAGGAGGAGGAGGAGGAGGAGGAAGAGGAGGAGGTGGTGGTGGTGGTGGAGGATGAAGGGGAGCGAAAGGAGGACAAGGATAGGGACAGGAGGAATAAACGAACTCGAAGAGGGCGAGGCCGCAAACGGTGCAGACGAGGAGAGGCAGCCGCCGCTGATGGGCAGCTCACAAGGTAACAGAATGCAGGTCGTACGTTTCGTCCAATCCAAGTTCTTGCTGATGCTGGTCCTGCTGCTGCTGCTTCTGCTGCTGCTTCTGCTGCTGCTGCTGCTGCTGCTGCTGCTGCTGCTGTTGCTGCCGCTGCTGCTTTCACTGGTGCTGCAAACCTTGCTGCTGCTGCTCCCGCTGCTGCTTTCACTGGTGCTGCAAACCTTGCTGCTGCTCCTGCTCCTGACCATGACCCTGCCCCTGCTCCTGATTCAGCTCCTACTGCTGCTGCTGTTGCCGCTGCTGCCTCTGTTGACACCTCTGCCCCTGCTGCGGAAGCTGTTGGCGCTGCTCGTGCTCGGCCGACTGCGGGGCGACACTAGGAATGACTAGCGGTGCGGCTGCTAGTGGGCAGGCCGTTGCTGATGAGATTCGGAGGAGCCGGACGCGACGGAGTGCGATGAGTGCGTGGCACGTGGACTGGCAGACGGCATGCTTTGCTCATGGTTCGGTCTGCGAGGAATCTCTGAGGGGGTGAACCGGCGCTGTGATTTTGCTGTTTATTCTAGGGTTGCATCAATTTTGCGCCTAAATTATGATTCTTTTGTGATCCCGTCATCGAGAGGGAACCGGTTCAAAACAGTGGGACCTGGCTCCTCTGTCCGCACTTTTCGCCAGTGTACCCCTTCCGACATCGGCGGCAGAACTTCCTGATTTTGCAAACACGAATCCTACTCCAATGGGCCACCCCCCCCCCCCCCCCCCCCCCCCCCCCCCCGCTACGCACCTCCCACATAGAGCGACGTCAAGAGGCGCGTAAGATAGCGACCAATTTTGAACCGGTTTGAAAGTTTTTCTTGACCTTCAATGGTTAATTCATTTGACTGAAAATATTTTTTAGAACATTTCATATATGAACGTCTGCATAATGGGCCTTGGCTTTGATTCTTCGCTTTGCCGCACTTCGACGTTTCCCAGACGTTGAGAACCTCACCACGTAGGATTTCAAAGCGATAATATCATGATGAATCGGCGGGAACCCTTTCATTTCTCCATTGATCCTGCAACAACGTTTTGGCAATCGCAAGCATTTGCGAGGACTCGCGGACCCTGTCGCTACGATGCCTCCCCCTAACTAAATCGGCAGGATCATAGAATCAGTAGAAAAATCAAAGCGCCGGTTCGCCCCCTGAACCTGGCACGAGCGTGTGGGAACGCCCACGGACTAGCCCGGCCAGAAGCGGGCCTCTTGGTGAGCCGAGCGATCAAGCAGTCGAGGCGTTCCGCATTCTTGTTGTTCCCGTGGTCGTAACTAGTTGGGGAAGGGAGGGTCACCAAGACACCAAAGTAAGCCCGGGGATTGAACCCGCCTCCCCCCCCCCCAATCACAGCTTATATAGATATGGATACTTCCACCAAGCGCGAAACCTTTGGGATAGAATTAGTTTTGGTGTGCCTTGGCCCATTTCTGCATTACAGAAATGGGAGGTCCAATGGGTTATTTTTGTTTGTTTCCGTCTGGAGTGGGTGGCGTTGCAGGTGTATATAATGCTGGTGTAGAGGTTTAGGACCGATTGGAGTACCGTACTGCTGCCTACATTCAGATAGTCATTTGCGAAGGATTTTTTTTTCTCGGGGGGGTGACCATATACCCATCGATTTCTCGATAGATCCCCCATATCTAGGTGTCGCTCTTTAACAACCCCATATCCATACGGCAAACACTTTATGTCTCCCATACCACGTGATCGGTGTTTTTCACCGCAATGTCCAAGTTCCGCGGAAAATGAATGCTATATCCAGTACCTTTTATTTTAACAACGATATATCCACAGCGAATTCGACACTTCTATAGACTGATCGCAAACGGAACCGAGCCGTATTGGGGGTTATACAGTGCGCGAGAAACAGACTGCAATTTCACCTGAAAAGCAAAAGGACAATGGTACAGTCGAATTCGTCCAAAAATAGACAAAGCCGTCCACTGTACTCGCGAGACGTACTGACAGCATCCTGGTGGGGGGGGGAGGTTTGTATGGCATATGGAATTATACTTTGGCTCGCCTCGATGCGAACCCACTTGTCTATGCCGTCAAACTTAGCAATGACATCGACATGAACGCCGAATACCGTGGAATATGAAACTGTTGACGAACGCCGCTGACAAGCGCGATTGGTCCTTTCATCGTCCACCTCTGACTATCGCGATTGGTCGTTCCATGAGCAACCGCCACGTACATGACGGTTTGCTGCGTACTCTTGCTGACTGCGTGAAACGACCCCAGTTGAGCGTAAAAACCCACCGTTTTCACGGACGTTTTAGCGGTTGTTCGCGTTACTACCGCGATAGGGCACCACTTGTGGACGTTGGACATGGACGGGATGGACGTAGAGCGGGCACTGCCACCGATGCTCGGTTGGGGTAACATTGAACACCCTCGACTTGGTCCATGGGGTGAGGACATTCCCGTTCCACCCAAACCAACATGTGACGCGTCCGAGGCTGCATGGCGGCAGGTGAAGGCTCAGTGGGACGCCATGTATGACCATGCGCCGCCGAGTCCTCACACCATGTCTTGGATTTTGGGTATGCGGGCTCCGACTAGCCGCCCTGTGTACGCCGAAAGTGATTGGCAGCCGTGGGTGCAGATGCATCCCATCACGTTCTCGCGTCTTTGACCCCATGGTTATTTTGTTATAAATCATTTCACTTTTAGTACTGGATACCCAATATTCTTCACTGCCTATCCTTACCGCACTTGTGTGTAGCATATCTTTAGGGTGAAGTTGACAAAATTCTGTAATATTCAACTGGATACACAATTAATATTTAGGGGGGTTTAACAACAACATCCCCATGGCACCAAACACTCACACTACCAAATACTTTAGGAGGCAAGGTGGTTGACGAAGTTCATTGTGTGAATGACTTGCACATATGGCATTCATAATGACTTTCCAACGTCCTCCACCAGAGCACCTACATTACACAACCTCCCATGAAAGGACCGGGCAGTCCACTGACCAACCATCGCTGCACCATAGGTGGCAAAGAATAGATCCAGGCCATGATCTCACAGGCAGGACACAAGTTTCCACTAACACAGCAACCATGAGGGTTGCAGTCGACAAACTCCAACTCCTCTTCTGTGTCCGATGACGTAGAGTCTGCGCCCTCCATGTCACAGTCCTCTACGTCATAAAAGACTTCTTCCACCTCCTCCTCACATGCGCTGTCCGCATTATGCCACGCTCTATGTTCACAAGGACACATATACATCTTCACAATGTGCACTGGTCGTGGTGTCCAATCCTTCCACTTCATGATGATATATGACACACCTGCTCCAACCAGGAATGAAGTAAAACAATCCATGGCTGTCTGTGTGGGTGTGAAAGCTTATTCAGTGAAGATAAGATGCAATGAAGAGAATGAACCACAGGACAATGCTTCCCCTTTATACAACGTTTTGGCAAGACACACTACTTGAATTTCTACTGTTGAATTCCATGTTACAACAATTGCATTCACTCAATTATTCGCATTCACATAACCATGGGTTTAACGCTTGTCACATGACAAGATGGATGGCCTGTAAACTTTATTTCATAACTCGCTACAACTGTATGGCGTTCTGCAATCTATGAGACCCACCCTACCCCAAAAGCACTACACCCTCACTACAACTACCCCTGCAACAATCCGCCGTCAGACACGACTGGTACTCTGACAACCCTTGTAGTCCCAGTGGTGGTGGTAAGGAACCAAACTCCTCTTCCAGTCCTCACCACACGTGCTCCCACCTGGTTCCTCCATGGTGTGACGTGCAACAGACACATGGCAAGTTTAAAGGATGAATGACAAAATTTGCACCAGTGATAAGTGGACAGCAGGAAACAGCACATGAACATGAAAGAGCATACTAACACTTCAAAACACATCGAGATCGTCATCCCACTCCTCTGCGCACTCCTCCCAACTATCCATGACGCAGGCATGTTGTTGTTCTGGCCTCCCACTCCCTTTCAGCGAATTCGTCGCCGTCCTCGGCCTCCTCCTCATCTGAGTCGCTAAGGACGTGCCGTTCAGGGTCGTAGATCTCCTCTTGCGCAGAGTTGTAGCCTGCTGCCTCAGGGGCGTACTCAGCGTCGTCAGTTGCGGCACCCGCTGCTTCTGATGCCCTTGCTGTTGCTGCAACCACCGCAGATGTTGCAGCAGCAACTCTGTTTGCAGTTTCAGTGGTGCTCCTGCGCCCCGCCTGCCCCGCGCATCCCCAGCCTGGGCCAATGCCCAACACGCTGGTCCCTGGACTATCGTCGGAAAGTAGGAAAATAGTTTCTGCTGCAGTCCCTGTACGTCGTGGTCCTGCTTGGGTGGTGTGGGGGGCACCACTGCCGTCAGTCGCAACTGCTGCTGCAGTTGCTGCACCTTTGTTTTCCCCTTGGGTCTCCGCAGGAGGCCACCTACCAGCATTCGCTTCTGCCCTGACGGCATCGTCAGCGCGCTGTAGTCAGCGTTTCAGAGCATTGGCCGAAGCCTCAGCAGCTGGAGCCACAGCTGGCTCATTTGTACACTTCTTCTTAGTGTGTCCCTTTTGTCCGCAACGCGGGCAGATGTAATTTTTCCGCCGCTTGTCCTCGCGGTCCCACCGTGCACTCTGCGGCTGCCCTGCTCCACGTTTAGGTCCTGGCTGCTGCCACAACACACCATCCGGGACTTTCAGGGAAGCATGGTTCACGCCTGCCATGGGGAAGTTGTACGTTCGTCTGTATGCCATGCGTGTTAGTCCAACGTCGCATAATGCCTCGGCTTGCTCCCCACGGCCGATGACGAAAGCGCACGCATGCGCACAGGGCTGCCCCCACTCCTTCCAGGCACCGCAAGTACACGTGCGGTCCTGCACGTTCACCATGCGGGTTCTATTGCTCGGCCCCGTCACGCTGCAACTCTGGGGCCCTTCCTCCACGACGTCGTAGGTGTGCGCCAGGAAACTGTTGTTGAGAAGGCGCTTAGCCGGTGTTGGCGCGAGTTGACCTTCACATGACTTGCTGGACCGGCGCCTGTCTGCAAGCAAGTGCTGGACCCAACTATACAGGGACACAAAGCAGTAGAAGGGCAACAATTTCCTGCACTCAACGATGCGGGCGTTCAACGACTCCGCCGCGTTCAACGTAGTGTGTCCACCACGGCCGAGAGGACAGTACAGCCTCGCCCAGTGTTCCCTCGGAACGCCGCCCACGCCGTCTGCTACGAGGAGGTAAACAGCAGCGCATGAGTTGACGGCACGCAGCTGTTCTTCGCACCTGGTCCATTCTGCGGGTGTCAGCGCATGTGCCAGCCGCCAAAACCAGTACCCAGCCTGTTTCTCAAACTTCTGCTTTACGTTCTGCCGCAAGTGGTAGCAGCAGTAGGTGTGATGAGCCCCAGGCAGCTCCTTATCCACAGCAGTCAACAAACCTTTATCACAGTCAGATATGATGACCGTACCCTCCTCCGCGGCCGTTGGATACGCGATGGCGAGATGCTCCAGAAACCATGACCAGTTCTCCTCGTTCTCCCCCTGCACCATGGCCCACGCCATCGGCACATCGTTGTCGTTGGCGTAAAAAACTGGCATATGAGGAGGACCTGTTTGTGGCCATTCTTCAGATGCGTCCCGTCCATGGTGAGGATCCGACATGCATGCTGGAACCCCAGGACAGTGGCACCTGGGGCGACGAACGCCCTGACGAAGATGCCTTCCTTGGTCGCCTCGGTGAGTGCATGCGTGTTCTTGTCCACACGCTTCAGCTGCATCCCAGAGAAGACATATGTTTGGTATGTGGAGGAAGTAGTGTACAAAATCAACTTACTGAACAACAGAACATGACGTACCTCTTCACAGTAGACCGGAAACAGACTCCATGATAATGCTTTGGGGCCGATGAGGTTCTCCTGCGCCTTAGACTTCGCCCGGTACATCGTGTTCTTGTCCACAGCTTTTCCAGTGGCTTTCCTCACCACGGCGGCCAACGTCTTCACGTCAGCAGTGGGGTTCCGCTTCAGCGTGGATTCGATATGCCGCCCCACTCACTTTACAGTATTCGCCGGGTCCCCGCGACCAACTCCAGGGACACACTTGTGTCCGTCGACAAACTCGTCCACCACGACGCCGGCGCCATTTGGGGCCACATGCGCACGAAGTAGCCACGGGCAATCTTTCTCCTTGAACTGCCCACACCGTGCAGTAAACCGCGTCTTCTCGCTGCGCACCCACCAAATAGTCATTCGGTTGGTGATGGCGTAGTCATCCACTACTGCGCGTGCCTCCGCCATGTCCCGGAACAACATCCCAGGGGGAAAAGTAGGCTACGCCTTGCTGCGCTTTGGGGCCTGGCCAGACGCCTCATCGTCCGAGGACACTGCACCACTGATAAGGACATGGCAGGAGTGAAGGGACAGATGGATGACCCTGAATTGGGCACACAAGGGGAAAATCGGACGTAAGTTTTACCATGAACATGAATCGGGCGAGACAGCCTCAGTGTGTCTCTGGCTTGTTCCGGCGAAATCAGGAGCACCTGAGCACGCTGCTCATGCTCGAAGTGCTCGTCGTACACGAGGTTTCGGGTGGATGGGGTTTGGGGGACGAGACCTGGCTCGTTGAGCTGCGGGCGTGAGAGACCACGAGGTTCATAAACCGTAGGAGCGTCTCCTGACCTACGCCTACGGGACGCAGCCCACTGCAACTGGGCAGCCATCTTGGATGACCTGGGTGCACTACATGTAAAATTGAAAGTAAATACACTAGATATCCAGACTCACCGGGCTCAGAGGCGTCCTCAAGTGCTTCCATGGCGCACGGCAGCAGAGCGTGGTGGCTGTCTGACAAGCATTTCGGGGCCTTGGACCCGACTGTCGAGAGCGCTCGTGAGTAGGCTCCAGTGTGTGACCACCGGACATCGTGGACACGACGCTGGACCGCAATGCACTCCACGTCCCTCGTTGACGCGACGTCTGCATGCATGCAGAAATAGACATCGTGGCACGGCTTCGCGGGGTTTGACCGTCACGTACATGCCCGTGGACCGACTCGGTGTGTCTCATTGCATTGTCTCGAGACGGTGCATGGGACGTCGACAAAACGACGACTTCTGCGGGTTCACCGGCTGGCGGTTGCTGACAGCGACGGCCAGCTGGCTGACTAGGCGACTTCACCTAGCCCGTTGTAACTGTCGATAGGTAGGATGCATTTTTTCAATGAACAATCGGTCCCCGCTGAATACCGGGTACACGCAGAGGAAGTCCGACGTCTTTTCTTTGTAAAACTGCAATCCCCCCATATACCTCTGGTCGTTCAGGGGGTCGCTGACATTTTACACCATGCACCCGACACTATTGGACGGTCTCAGTTTTCAGCACTGAAAGCACGATGATCCATAACCGGGTGTTTACGAACAACGGACAGAAAGGTTTTGCAGATTTTCGACATATTACTTTTAACCAAAAATTAAACACCCCATGTCCACCTCTTTCAAAAAACAACGCCATACCGGTATGGCGTGGAAAAAACAACCGATGTGGACATGGCGTTGTAAACGACGCGAACACTGGATATGGGGTTCTTTATATTTAACTATGTGGATATGGGGGATGTAAAATTCCGCACTTGGATATGAGAGGGTCCGCCCTTCGGGAATGTGGATATTAGAGCTATTTCGCCCATTTTTTTTGTTTATTTCAAACAACCGGGGAAAATTTTTCACACACTGGCTACAAGGCCTCAAGGAATGATGGGTCTCTTGAATTCAAAAAATTTTCAGGAGACTACATCAAACGTGCATGCTAAGGACCAAAACCAAGTGATTAGGGTATGTTTTGCTGGCCTCTCCCTCCTTGAGAGCTTCGTGCGAGCATGAATTGAGGCCGCTTTTTTCAAAACTGATTTTGGAAGGAATTTCTACACAGTGGCTACAACCGGAGAACCTAATTATGCAACAGGGTCGAGCCCAAGGGTGATTAATTTTTATTCAAATTTAGCCAATAGTAGGGTACGTTTGGGAAGAGGAGGCGGAGTTTTGTGGCTAGGTTGCTTTTTGGAGATGCCCATCTTTCTTGCCATATTTCATGGAAGAGGTGTGCTATGATGAGTTCCCATAGGGGGTGGAAGTTGTGTTCCATGGGGCCCAATATGAGGTTAGTAGTGTCTGGGGTTTGGTGAGGGAAGAAAGATTTGTATATCGTGTGGAGTCTACAGGTGAGGGGGCGTAGATGCGGGCATGTAATGAAGCAATGTCAATGGTTTCCATCTCAGAGCAGCGAGGGAATTTCGGGGATGCCGGTGTTGGGAGGAATTTATAACGTTGCATTGACTTGGACGCTGCAATAGAGAATCCAGAGCATGAGGTCCCGCGCTCGTAGGTTGATGGGTAATGTGTGGATTTTGTGGTGTATTTATTTCTTGTTGAAGGTGATTGAGGGGTGGTTTTTTGCCCAAATGATGGGTACGTTGGGTGGGGGTGTAGATTCTAGAGGAGCTTTCCGTAGATGTCCTGAAAGGATGGATTTTTTTTTAGTAAAGACGGTGACTAGGGCAGCTTTTGGGAGCGCCTATGGAGATGAGTATGCCCTTTTGTAGTAAAGGGGGATGATATGTTCTGGGTGGAGGTGGGTACTGCTCATCCAGGGATGTGGTTGTATCTTTCATGTAATGAGGTCGATGTGGAGCGGATCTCCGATTGTTGGGGTGGGAGTGTTGATTTTGTAGCTGGTTGTTGGTGGGGTCCCACCGAGAGACGAGAGGGTGACGTATTTAGTGTATGGGAGGATGTCGTCTACCGTTTGAGGGTTGAGCATAATTTTTTGCCATGTTAGGGGGAGGTTGTCCGCAATGTCGTTGAGGATGGCGAGTTGGGAGCTTGTTAGTGGTAGGTTAAGGGAGTTGCGAAGATCGAGCGAGTAGAGGTGCTGAACTTGGAGTTCTCAGGTGAGGAGGAATCACTCGTTTTGTTGTTTGCCGAAGGGGGTATCATCTGCTGTGGTGAGGAAGCGGTTGTAGGACAGGAATTCTTGTGCGATTTCCACTTGGATTAGGTTTGGAGGTGCGATCTCAGGTTTTGTAGCTAGGAACTTTTTGAATGCCATGAGTAGTTTCTTGTGGCACAGTCGGAAGTGTACGAGTGTGATGTCTGGATGGGAGAGGAAAAAACAATATTTTTTGGGCAGTTGTTGTGTGTCGAGTAATGTGTCTTTCCAAGTATGTTCTCCCTATTGGTACATGTCATAGATCCATTTTTCTGCTTGTGTGGCCATGAGGATGCTTGGCCATTTCAGACCAAGGCCTTGTTGGCTTTTTGGGGCGATTGTGGTGTCCCTTGAGTAGAGGCGGACCACATGTGAGTGTTCGAGCGGGGTTCTATTGGAGGAGATGAAATCTAGGAGGGAGGTTTCTAGAGCATGGAGGATGTGAGCGGGTGGGTGGACAGTGTGAGAGAAGTACAAAAACATTGGATTTAGGTTGAGAAAGTGCGTGGAAGCTTCCTAGCGATATTGCCACTGACTAGGCATCAGAACCTGGTCAGACGGTTACGACAGTCACAAGTCGTGCACACGACGGCAAGGGTGTGGCTATGGGACACAAGGCAAAGTGTCAGAATGCTTCAATAGCATTTGCAGAGAGAAATGAAAAATGACAGGTCCATGGCATAAGTACCTGCCGCGGCGCACGGCGGGTGTCGCATGCGACACAGCAAGGTCTGTCCTAAAACCGGCCCAAAACCAATGTTTTGACCGTAACTCAGTGTAGACCAGTTAGAACGCTACGCTGTCTGAACCTACATGTGCAGAATCTCAAGCCGAACACTACAACTGGTCACATGCATGCATCCGGCAACAAACGGTGGACACACAATGCAAAGACATGCAAATCGGGCCCACGACCAGTCCACCAATAGAATCCTACAAGCTGCAGAAAAATTGCAAAAGGTCCCAGACAGCATCCAGGACTCTGGGGCGACCGTCAATCAGCTCCGAGCAGGTAGTCCACCACCAGACGACACCCCGGTGCCACTTACGTCTGCATCAGGGATCTGCACGAGCATGGACACGGCCGAGTGGTCACAGTAAGCTGTACAGGTCGATAGGAACGTCACAAATCACAACATACCCCCATTACCCGATGGTACGCATGTCCATACACGTGCAGCATTGAAACGAGTGCAACAACGAGTGTAAAAACAGTCGTGACACAGACACAGACACAGACACACCCCGTATTCAACCACTCTCAGGCAAGGGGCGAAGCCCAACGGAACGAATGGCCACCGAAAACTTCCCGCGCGCCAGTGCCTTCGTCAAGAAGTCAGCACGCTGCATGTCAGTGCCGACCCATATGAAGGAGATCACGTGTCGCTCCACCAGATCACGCACGAAGTGATGCTCAACCGCAATGTGCTTCGTGAGAGCATGAAAGACACCTGAGTTCTTCGCAATGAAAATAGCATTGGGTTGTCACAACGAAGCACAATGGCGGGGACTAACTGACCCAGCTCAAGGAACAGGCTCTACAGCCACACTGCCTCAGCAGCCCTTGCACTCAGAGCAACATACTCTGCCTCCGACGAGCTACGTGCGATGCAGCCCTGCTTCCCACTACGCCAGGACACAGTGGTACCACCGAGCAGAAACACGTAACCGGTGCGAATGCGTCCATTTGGGCTCCTTGCCCAGTCGCTGTCGGTGTAGCCATCAAGAACCACCGAACACTGCCGGTGAAAGGAGAGTCTGAGGCACGGTGTGGAAACCACGTACCGCACCACTCGTACAGCCGCCGGAAGGGCTCTAGCACGTGGAGCTTTCGAAAAATGTGCAAGGAGGTTGACGGCAAAAGGGATGTCGGGGCGTGTGGTAGTGGCCAGGTACATCATAGATCCGATGAGGCGGAGGTACAACGTCACATCCACTGTCTCCCCCAGCTATGTGGGATCGTCCACCTTCAAGGCGTCATGCCCGTCAGGTGTGAGAGGTGTGGAGGCCGTTGGCACTGCGCCAAGGAGGTCACTGTAGCGCTCCCCCATAAAGCGTGTGTATCGGGCCTGATGTAACAGAAGCGTCTGGCGTCTTCAGTCTGGTATAATCTCCATGCCAAGAAACACCGCTGCAGGACCAAGATCCTTCATCCTATAGGCAGTCTGGAGGACCGCCTTGCCCTCCTTCACGGCCTCCATGGAGGGAGACGCGATCAGGAGGTCGTCCACATAGACCAGGATGGCAGTGAACCGCTCAAGCGCCTGTCTGATGAAAAGAGAGGGATCTGCCTCGCTCTGTACATATCCCGCATGAGTCCGAGTGCCTGTGATCTCCCAGTTCCAGCATCGAGGAGACTGTTTGACTCCGTACAAGGACTTGCGCAAGTGCCAGACCTTGTCACTGTCCTCAAAGCCTGGTGGCTGGGCCACGTAAATCTCCTCATCCAGAGAGCCATGGAGGAACGCATTGTTCACATCCATCTGGTGTAGTTCCCAGTCATGCGCTGCCACCACACCAAACAGAGCGCAAGCTGAGGTCATGCGGCCGACAGGGGCAGAGGTGTCAGTGTAATCAACGCCCTTGATCTGAGCGTACCCCTTGACGACCAAGCGAGCCTTGTGGCGTTCCAGTGAGCCATCCGGCTTTACCTTCTTGCGAAAGACCCATTTGACTGAATTGCCTTCCTCCCAGGTGGAAGGTCGACTAGCTCGTAAACTCCGTGCTCTCGAATGGCACGAAGCTCATCCTCGCAGGCGGCACACCAGGCGTCGGCATCCTTTGATGAGAGGGCGTCCCTTAGTGTGCCCGGATCAGGCGCCAACGAGGGAGAGCTCTGAGTGGCGAGTGCACACGCCTCAGAGCTGGGTCGAACGACCACAATGTCAGCTGCTACATCACAAGCGGTACGAAACTCGCGAGTGATGAGATCATGCCCTACACGACACACTGGATGTACCTCTGTGTGATCTGTACGGACACTCAGGTCGCGGGCCATTATGCCGGGATCGCCACTCGCAACACTACGAGTGGAGTGCCTGGGTGCGGGACCTGACACTCGCTAGGCTCCGGAGCCCAACGGTCGAAGACGACCACCGGGCTCACGCGAGTAGCCTGGGCTCGAAGGGCTGACCGCAGGCTCAGAGACAGGCACGACCACATCCGGTGAGGACTGAGGCGCAGGGGCAGGTGATGTAGTGGGAGGAGAGGCTAGTGAACGGATGGGAGTCGCAGGACTGGGAGTGGCAGCAGGACCGCCCATAGGGACAGGAATACCGGTGGACAGAGGGACAGCATCATGGGTGTCTGTGGGGCGCGAGGGTGTGGGAGAGGAGACAGGCTGGACGGGAGAGGTCTCAGGGCTGACGACGATGATCACTGGGTCATCAAAAGCCGGAGACCAAGAAGTGGAGGGGGCTCGAACGGACACATCAGCCGGACGAGAGGTGCTTGTAGGCTCAGACTCCCCCATCCGTCAAGAAACCTCACACGTGGGAACGTGTGTGACAGAAATCGACACAATGGAGGTCAGATCGCGGTAGGTGAGAGACTCAAAGAAGAGCGTGTCACGGGACTCAACAATGCGACGACGGGCGGGGTCCCAAAAACGCAAGGCCTTTGACCGCGGGGTGATACCAACGAAGGCACACAGGCCACCCCGCGGAGAGACCTTGGACCCCTGCTTATCCTCCGTGTACCACACAAAAGCCACTGAGCCCCAGACACGAGCAAGACACAGATCGGCACGATGGCCAAACCGGAGCTCGTACAGTGTAACGTGGTCCGGAAGAGGACCGTGCGGGAGGCGGTTCCAGACCCACGTCATGTAGGCGAATCCTTCAAAGGCGAAGGATTCCTGGAGACCCCATTCAGACCGCATTGCACGAACCACATCCTCCATGGTGCGGTTCCAGTGCTCAGACACACCGTTCTGCTGAGGAGTGGCAGGAGCAGAGACCTGGTGAAAAATCCTGCGCTCGGCAAAGAAACTGTCCATTTCGCCAAGATACTCGATGCCACGATCCGAGCGGAAGGTATGCAGCGAGTGGCGAGACTGGCGCTCAGCCATCACTAGCCAGAGACGAACCGCGAGAGCGACATCACTCTTCTCGCGCAGGCTGTAGACCCACCGCATCCGGGTGAAGTCATCGGTCAGGGTCAGGACATATCGGCCCCGATCGGATAAGGACTCGACAGGGAGAGGACCGAGAAGGTCCGAATGGACCAGCTCGAGGGGGCAAAGGGCTTGAGAACGGGAGTCAGGGTAGGTGCAGCGATGCATCTTACCCTGAGCGCAGAACAGACAATCGGTCTTAGGCGGCTTCTCGAAAGAGGCCACGTCAAGACCGAGGGCGGGCTGTGTCCTAATGAGCTTCGACATAGTGTCGGAGCCCACATGACATAAACGTTGATGTAGCAGGCGCTGGTGCTCAGCAGACAAGACACGAGTGAAAAATACACGAGCAAGAGGAGAAGGGGAGCAAGGAGAAGAAGAGACCCGAGGAACACGATACAGATCATCCACAACAGAGGCACAAAGAACAACAATGCAAGTATCAAGAGCAGTCTCCGTCACGGAGTCGGTAGTGTGCTCCACAAAGAGTCCCATCAAAGTGCAGGCACGTACAGAGAGCAAGCTGAGCTCAAGGTCAGGCATAAAAAGCACGTCGGAGAGATACAAGGGGCCAGACGGACCATCGAAGCACGCAACCCCAACACCCTGGACTTGCAAGGACTGACCAGAGCCTGTGCGAACGGAACAAACAGACGCCACAGGACCGAGGACAAAGTCACTACGACGACATGTCATGTGGTGAGTGGCACTGGAATCGATGATCCAGGTGCCACCCGAATCACGACTCGAAGACGTCACGGTGCAACGGGCAATGGAACACTCGGCTGCAGACGGGCGCTCGGCAATAGAGGAGGGAGAACGACGAAGGGCGCACAATTGAGACTAAAAAATCCAATCAGTACTGTCACGCCCATCATCATCACATGCTAGGTGTGCTCCCCCACACAAGTCATCACGAGACACGAGAACAGACGAACAAACAGTCTGTGAACCACCCGGCTGTGACGACACACACGCACCTCCCTGAGAGCGAAGTGCCAGGAGCTGAGAGAGCTCGGCGATGTCGCGGTCACGGGGGTCCGGGTCTCCGCTGCTCGTAGGTGGGGAAGCGGGAACTGCTGCGGTCGTGGCCGCCGCGCGACCAGAGGCTATGCTGCTCAACGCAGACCGATGTGCATGTGTAGCCTGAAGACCGCGAGTGATCTGCGCCCAGTCGAATGGCTGCTGGCACTCAATGTAGCGGTGAGCGCCGCCATAGTTTTAGCAGTGAACAGTACGTCCACTGCTACCACCCGATGACTGCTGCTGCGGTGACTGGTGCTGCGGTGATTGCTGCTGGCCCGAGCCACGCTTCTTTCTGCTCTTCTTCCGCTGTGCTACTGCTACCACACCCTACGTCTGAGTCGGGGTAGCTGGGGTGGAAGGGGAAGAGGAGGGTGTGCAAGAGGATGGAGAAGTGAACTGAAGGAGAGGCGTCGGTGGTGACGCGATGACCGGTGTAGCAAGTGAACTCTCTTGGTGGGCGATGGCTGCCTCACGAGCAGATGTCACCTGGAGGAAAAGCTGATGTGCCCAAGGAAGAAGCTGAAGGGAGGTGGAGAAAGGCTCGAGCGTTGCGTTGTTGTACCTCGTGAAGATGTCGACATGCTCAAGACAGACTGCGATCATCAGCGTGCGAAACGTCCACTGTTGTGTCCCTCCTGTGGTCCCAAGGCGCGTGTAGATGCGCATGGCGCGCCACCAGTAAGCGGCTGCGGGCTTGGTAGGTCCCTGACAAAGGGAGTGGAAGGCGCAGATGTGAGCCGCACGGGTGGCGTGCGTCTCTGCAGCAAGCAGGGAAAATGCTAGCTCCCAGCCCCGACGTGAGTCAGCACCCGTGCCTTTGCCACCCTCTCCAAGGAAGGGGTGAAATCCCACAAAAGTCTTGCGAGGCATGGTGCAAAGAATTTCGCGCATCGCCCAAGCCACTGTCAGCACCTGAGCACGGTCCGTAACCTGGTACAGATTGTGGTAGTAGGCCCAAACTCCCTCTAAAGTGGCCTAGACCTGGAAAAGGGTCTCCCAGGAGTCAAAGTCATCCTCGCTGACATATCCTGGGGGCGGTGTCTCGAAGTTTTTGGGTTGCCGCTCCGTAGGGAGAGCAACCACATGATGGGAAAGACGAGGGATGGGGAAAACATCAGGACGAGGAAAGTCGCCGAGGTAGGTCTCAGACGAAGATTGGATCTCCCAGAACGGGGAACGGGAACACGTCTGCAACTGGCGAAGACGCTCCTGAAGTACGCAAATCTCCCTCTCGGGAGTCTCATCGCCCATGCCTGGCATATCAGGGTCCTCCTCACAAGGATCAAGAAGTGGCGGGTCCTGTCCTGCCGCTCTCCTCGGTGTAGATGCTGTCTGCTGTGCAGAAGGTGTGACACCGTCGACTCCCCCGGAGGTGTGCTGTGGGGCCGTGGACTGACTCTGAAGAAGATCAGTGAGCGTGTGGATGGCATCGGTTTGCTTCTGCTGTAGGCGAGGTATCTCATCCAGCTGACTTCGCAGGTCCGCAATGGCCTGCGAGCGTGGGCTCATGACCCCGGAGGAGGAGGAAGAAGGATCTGGTGGTCCTTTGTCCGTGTCACCGGTCGGAGCCATGTCAACGCTCAGTATGGGGCCGAACGTCAAATATGCTCTGAATGAGAAACTGACAGTGTTTCTCGAAGAGTTGAAACATTAAAAAAACTTGACGTCTTGACCCCAAAATTGCTGACGTCAGCACAGTCGATGATGACGTCAGCGTTTCTTACGCTAACGAAAAAACGCTAGCGTTTTTTTTCACTAGCGTTTTTTACGCCAGCGATTTTTTTTGGAAGGTCATGCAAACTCTGCGTGGCCGGTGGGGGTGACCTCATCACCCCCTGCTCGCGGCTGAGCAGCTGCTGCGCAGGCCAGCGCAGTGCCACACAGCCCTGTGCAGTGCTACACAGTTTCTGCGCAGCAGAAACTGCGAAGTAGCTGCAATGCTGCTGCTGCTGCTCGCGGCTGCTGATACCACTGTTGCGAGCTGTTGCCGCTGCTACGCACTGTCAGTGCTCACAGCCGCCGCCGCAAGCTGCTGCTGCGAGCTGCTACTCCCTTTTTTCGTGTGTGTACAGGCTAGCAGCCAGACACGGCTCCTGCTGCCACCCGGTGGTGCTGCTGCTGCTGCTGCTGCAGGAGCTAGTAAATGCCGCAGCTCACCCAATGTGGTGGTGGGGACTCAATGACGATGTCGTTGTTGAAAAACGGCTACAACAAGTCCCAGGATACGGCGGCGGCGGTGAATCTCACTGCTGCTGCCGGTGCTACGTCTCTGCAGCGCAGCTCAGCGAGAGGAGTCTTGCTGCTCTGATACCATGACAAAATGCATGGAAGCTTCCTAGCGATATTGCCGCTGACTAGGCGTCAGTGCCTGGTCAGACGGTGACGACAGTCACAAGTCGTGCACACGACGGCAAGGGTCTGGCTAGGGGACACAAGGCAAAGTGTTAGAATGCTTCAATAGCATTTGCAGAGAGAAATGACAAATGGCAGGTCCTGCCGCGGCGCACGGCGGGTGTCGCATGCGGCAGTGCAAGGTCTGTCCTAAAACCGGCCCAAAACCATTGTTTGGCCATAACTCAGCGTAGACAAGTCAGAACACTACGCTGTGTGAACCTACATGTGCAAAATCTCAAGCCATCGCTAAAACTGGTCACATGCATGCATCCTGCAGCAAACAGTGGACACACAATGCAAAAACATGCAAATCCGGCCCACAGCCAGTCCACCGATAAAATCCTATAAGCTGCAGAAAAACTGCAGAAGGTCCCAGACAGCATCGAGGACTCTGGGGCGACCGTCGATCAGCTCCGAGCAGGTAGTCCACCACCAGACGACGCCCCGGTACCACCTGGGTCTGCATCAGGGATCTGCACGAGCATGGACACGGCCGAGTGGTCACAGTAAACTGTATAAGTCGACAGGAACGTCACAAATCACAACATAGGTATGCGTTGATGGCAATGGTTTTTGTGCGGAGTGGTGCACGAAAGTGGTTCCACAAGGGGATTGCTGCTTTAATTCTTTGCAAAAAGGGTCTCCATGTGTGAGATGGATTGAGGTTTCTGTGGAATTGGATACCGAGGATGCGCACCGGACCCTCCGTGATTGTGCAGGGGGTGTGTAGTGGGATGGGAGTGTGTGAACCTATGGGCATAATGAGAGTTTTTCGCACATTGGCTCAGAATCCTGTGAGCGTAGCTACCGTTCTAAGGAGGCGACTGCATTTTTTTAGCTCGTTGGGAGAGCGGGTGATTATTGTGGCGTCATTTGCGTATCCGAAAAAGGTATTTCTGATATGAGGGACAATGGGAACGCCTAGGAGGCATTTGCGGATGTAGTCGGTAGTGGGTTCCATGGCGCAGATGAAGAGGGCGGGTCCTAATGGGCAGCCTTGTCGGACCCCTGATTCAAGGGTGATGGGGGTGGTGAGGTGTCCATTGATGAGTAGTTGTATATGGGTGTGCGCATGCAGGATTTTCACCCATCGAATGAAGCGTGGAGGGAGGCCGAGGTGAGTTAGGGCCTCGTAGAGGAATGCGCGGTTGAGGGAGTCATAGGCTTTTTCAAAGTCCGCCGCTAGGTAGTAGAGTGGGGTCCGGGTGGTGGTGGCCCAGTGGTGAATGTCTTGTAGCTGGGTTAAGGTGTGTTGTATGTTGCGGCCTAGGATGAAACCCGATTGGTTTTGGTGGATGAGGTACGGAAGGGCTATCTTGAGTCGTTCAGCCAACATTTTTGTGATGATTTTGTACTCGACATTGAGGGAGATGGGTCTGTAATTCGTGAGTGTGGCGTCATCTTTCTTGTGGAGGAGGACCGTGATGGAGGCACAGAATGTGGGATAGTGGTGAGGGTTGTTAAAGATATCGTGGTCATATATGACCAATCACCTCACCCCTGAAACGGTGTATTGACAAGTGTATTGGGAATTGAACATATTAGTGAACATGGACTTCTAACAAAAATTAGAACAAAGTATCATAATGCATGATAACTAACACCTTATATAAGGAATGTATATCCGGGCTCTAGAGACATGAATTGATGTTGATGTTTTATGAAAAATGTTTGCACGTAGGAATACACTTTTCTATACACCAATTGTCAAGTGTATGAAATAAGGGTGATTAACCATAACTCATCATGGTAATGGTTGAGGAGGAGTTGAGTGGCATTTGTGCCGGCGATGCATTCTTTGTAGAACTCTCCTGGGAGACTGTCTGGTCCAGGGGCTTTGTGGGATGCTTGGGAGAGAACTGCGTTAGTGATTTTGACGCAGGTCAGTGGTGCGTGAAGCTGCTCGAAAATATGAAGGGGGAGATGTTTTTGTAGTCTTGTCAGCAGGAACCCGGCGAAGCTGTCGACAGGTTGCGGTTTTTCATAGATGTGGGTGAAAAAGCGTGTCGCTTCTGCAGCAATATCGTCTTGCGTGTTTATTTTGTCTTCGGATGGAGAAGTGATGCGTGAGATTAGCGTCTGTTTTTTAAGGGAATGGATTTGGCTGGTTATGACCGAGGAGGGGGTAGTTGGATTGTGTGGTCCATCTCAGTTTTGCTGAATGGGAGAGAAAGTTGGCTTTGTATTGCACGTAGCGGTCCAGTTGTTGAGTGGCAGTAGCGATGCGTGGAGGGAGGGTTGGATCGTTGGTTTGGTGGAATTGGTGGAAAAGATGTTTGATTTTGTGTAGGCGGTGGGCCGTTGTCTTTTTCTTACGGGTGGCTTCTTGTTTGGAAAAGTCTTTTAGCTGGGTGCATAGGTGTTCTTTGTGCGGTTTCCATGAGGGGGACTGTGTGTTCGCCATTAAACATTGCGCCCACTTGGTTTTGAGCCCACCTGGTCCTTTGGTGATGGCTGCTGGTGCGATAGTTATTCGGAACATGTTTCCCGATGTGTGGTCGGAGAGGCGTGGGGAAAGCGGCTTGTGAGAGATGCTGATTATGTCAAAGGGGCACTTTGGTGTGGTATAGAATCTGTCAATGCGGGATTATGAGTTGTGGGCTTTTGAGAAATAAGTGAATTCTTGAGCCTCGAAAAGGTTTTATGCGGAAGGTGTCTTGGAGGTTGTGGTGTTCTAGGAATGAAGAGTGTGTGGTCGAGCGTGTTGGACTGGGGGAGCCTATCGAGGGTGGATGTGACGCTATTGAAGTCTCCCACCAGAATGTGGGATTCGAATACGGCCAATTATTTGTGTAGCATTTCCCAAAAATGTTGACGTGTTTGTTAGGTCAGAGCGTAAATTGTTGTGGTCTTGATAGTTACCCTTATCTTTTTGCATGTGATGTGTGTCATCCATCCTCCATGTTTGAAAGCACATTGGATTTGAAGGGCTGGTTTATGTACTACTAGAATACCTGCCGAGTGTGATGATGGATCATTGTTCTGTTTGAGTTCATAGAGAGATTTGAGCAGGGAAAAAGCTAAGAGTTCTGAGGACTGTAGACGAGTGTCTGTGAAAAGGATGAGATCAGCACTGTCATGGTTGAGATATATTTGGAGTTGTTCATGCTTATGGAGATTATTGAGGCCATTGCAGTTCATGTGAGGATGAGGGTGTTGAGAGCGGTGGTGTGTGGTCTATTTGTGTGGGGAGAGAGAGATGGAAGATCAATGTTCAACCTAAAATCTTGACAGGCATGCAAAGCAGAATTGCCGGGGGAGTGGAGGGGCATTTGGCACATTGGGTTGCCCATCCATGTTGAAGGCTCGGCTGGCTCGGCCTGTCCTGGATTGCATGTGAGGGATTGGGAGGGGATGGGGAGGGGTGTCGGGCTTGACTGCGGGCACGCGACTCCTTCAGGTCTGGGATGGCGGACGGATGTCGGGCGGATCGCCGGGTCACCGGTTGGCGCTGGGCGTACCTGCGTGGGAATGTGTATGGTGGGAGCAATGTGGGAGGAGGGGAGTGCATGTGAGACATCGGCAGAGGGTGGGTGTGGTGTGAGGTAGTTCCTTGAGGAGAGGGAAGAGAGGAGTGGTGTGTGAGCCCACGTAATGGGTCTCGAGTGATTGGTTAGAGGTGGTGTTTGGGTGGTGGAGGGGGCAGATGGGTGTACTTGCAAGGGGGCTGGTATGGTGGGTCCATTGTAGGGGGGAGGGGGTCCAAACGATCCATTAGGAGGGGAGGGGTACTGTTTCCTATACTCGCTTGGGGGGAGGGGGGGGAGGACAACAGAAAAACACTCCTAGTGGAGCAAGACATGAGGGATTGAGTGGGGTGGGAGGGGAGGGGTATGGGGGGTGTGTGCTCGTGTGGGTATATGTATGGTGGGAGCAGTTTGCAAGGGGGGTAGATGATTGGGATGTAGTGCATCGGGGGGGAGGAGGGGGGGGTTGCATGGGGCAATAGGGGGATTGGAGAACAAACTTACAATGTAGAGAAATGTGATGCCGCGTCCGCGAAGGGGACGGCCACGGGATGCACCCCTGTTCTTCTTCTTGGTACCAGCTGTCGGTGTGGTGCCTGTCGTGTTAGGGATGCCCTGCTGTGGGGAGGAGAGGGCGATTGTCGCAGTGCCGTGGAAGGGGGTGGAGGTGGCTGCTGGCGTTGCAATCAGGTTTGCCGCCGGAGTGTCGGAGGGATGTGATGGCGGGGGTGATTCTGCAGTTGCTGGCAGAGCCGAAGACTGTCCTGGCTTGAGCTTTTTGGTCAGCAGCTTCTTCAGCTCCTTGTACTTTGCCAAGCGTGAAAGGACCAGACGGCCGGCGGAGTGCGTCTTGAGGGCGTGGGCAAGCTCCTGGAGATGCGTGTGCGAGTTGTAGATGTGGTCGGCCAGTTCTACGAGGGTCCTGCCGTGCGCGAGGTTGCAGGCCCGAAAGAGGCAAACATAGTATTCCGTGTGGCGGCCTACAGAGGAGAACACCACCCCCTTGTCCTCCTTCACGTCCTGAATCAGTTGACAATCCTTGAAGTCGCCTACTGCAAGGAAGAGAGGAGTCAATAGTGCGCGGAGTGAGAGAGACATGGAGATGGAGAGCTGGATGGTTTGATTGCGGGGAGATGTTGAGTGGGGTATAGGTTATGCGTATGTGAAGAGTGGTGGTGGTGCAAGGGGTGTGTGAGGGAAGTGGGGGTGGGGTGGAACGCTTACGATTCAGGGAGTGGACAGCCTCAATGCTGTGGTCAGAGAGTGCTGTAGGACGGCGGCGTTCAGAATTGAAGAGGGAGTAGTTGGCGGTGATGTGGTTGTGGCCGCAATGGTTGCACTTGTGGCCGGACAGATTGATCAGGATGGGTTTGGTGTTCGGAGCGAGGCGGATGGCTGGCGGTATGTGGGTGAAGGAGGGATCCAGGGGGTGGGGAATGGCGATTGCCTTGATGGTGCCGTTTCGGGCTCCTGTGAGGGCTTCCTTGTGGAAGTGGAGATGAAGGAGGTCTTCGAGTAGGGGGTGAGTGTGGCCTTGAAGCACCTGAACAGTGAACAGCTTCCTGACGTTGCCCTCAGTGAGGTGGTCAGGTTTGTGGCGGATTGCAATCACCGTGTTGTTAGAGAATTTGCAGAGGTGTTCATCATAGGCGGGGCACATCTCACGGACCCCAGAGATGAGGTGGAGCGTGCCGTTGGGGGCTTTGAACTGGAAAGGGGGCGCAAGCATGGTGACTGGAATGGCGTCAAAGTTTGCCTCTGGGAAGACTAGCAGATCGTGCGCGTGGTGGGTATTGTTGCGGAAGAGACTGTCGGCAGTCTGGTTGGTGACTGCGGAGAGGTATGCTGCGGTGAAGTGCGGAATAGCTTCGATTATTTTGAGAAAAGTGTTTGCGATCATCGTGCGGTAGGTAGTGAGTTGTTCAGGGAGGGAAAGGTATATGAGACAGCTCGCGGCGGTTTCCTTGAGGTCAAAAGCGTCGGCGAAGGCAACGACGTCTGAGACAGCCGGTGTGCGTAGAGCTTTGTCGCGCTCTTGACGCTGCTGTAGCAGGTTCTTGACTAGGCGAGATTCATCCTCTTCGACATCGTCGTCGAGGATGACGAGGTCCTCCGGAGTGATCGTGGGTCCCGAGGGGTGGAAGGCAGCGTCTTGGCGTACGGTAGTGGCTTGTCCCTCGGTCAAGGGGCCAGGGTGTGTTGGCACTTCGGCGTGGGTGGTCTGGATGGGATACGGCTGAAACTGAGGTGCTGGTGTGTAGTGTGTGCTGGGTTCGACGTGGGGTGGAAGGGAGGGGTTTGACATTTCGATTGCGTGGGGTTGGCCGGGGGCGAGGTGAGTGTGTCCTGCCCCTGGGGGGTCCACGGGGGTCAAGGTTGGATGGGTCGGGTTGATCATCCCCAGTTGTGGGGTGAAGGGTGGGGGTGGGGTTGGAATGGTAGGAGGAGGGGGCCTGCCTGCGGGGTCCTGGTACCTTGTGGTGGGTTGGCTAGCAGATGGGGGTGAGAGGCGTGAGTTGGAAGGGGGTTTGGAGTGCCGCTGAGGGTTGGCTGTGGGTTTTCAACGGTTCCGGCTTGGGGGTGGTGTGTGCGCCGAGCTCGGAGTGGAGGAATGCGGTCATGGGGGGGGGGGGGGGGGGAGAATAGGGGTGCAGGGAGAAGTGTGGGAAGGAGGGGGTGGTGTTCTGTGGTGTGGACACAAGGCGGGGGGGCAGTTTCAGAGGAGGTGGGAATGCTGCAATAGAGTGGGTGGGCGGGAAGGGAGAGGGGGTAGGGATGAGGGGGATGCATGGGGGGGGGAGCATGGGGGAGCAGGGAGGAGTGTGGGGGGGAGGAGGGTGATGTTCCGTGGTGTGAACAGAGGATGGGGTGTGGTTTTAGCGGAGGTGGGAATGCTGCAATAGAGTGGGTGGGCGGGAAGGGAGAGGGGGTAGGGATGAGGGGGATGCATGGGGGGGGGAGCATGGGGGAGCAGGGAGGAGTGTGGGGGGGAGGAGGGTGATGTTCCGTGGTGTGAACAGAGGATGGGGTGTGGTTTTAGAGGAGGTGGGAATGCTGCAATAGAGTAGGTGTGCGGGAGGGGAGAGGAGGTGGGGATGAGGGGGGGAGCGGCGTACCTGGGGAGATTGGGAATGTGGCTGGTTATCGGTGGGCAGTGCGCACGGCTGCAATGTGTGGCCGCACCTGGAGCTGGAGGAGGGCGCTGCGGGTGTGGGATGGCCGTAGATATTGGAGGGATCGGCTTGTGGTGTTGATTGGTGTGGTTGGAGGGGGTATTGTGCGTGATTGAGCTTGTTTGGGGGCCCCGCGCTTGGATGTCCTCAAGACATGATGGGGGTGCCACCGTGGGGAGGAGTTGACGACGGGTAGCGCGGAGGTCACGTTGGAGGGGGGGGGGGGGGGGGGGGGGGGGGGNGGGGGGGTGGGTCTGGCCGTGGGTTGTGTGGCAGGGGTGGCGGCGCAGTCAGGGGGCGCGGCTTCCGCTTGGGAGGTGTGGGTGAGCTCTGTGGGTAACGGATGGGTGCTCCTGAGTCTTTGGGGCAGTCCGCATTGATTCCACTGCACTGGGAGTGGACGTGGAAGGGGCTGTGTGGGATGGCGCTGGTTTGTGGTACGGCGGCAGTCAAGTGTGGGGTTGGACGGCCGGGATGAGTTGGTTTAGAGGCTGCCACATGGTGGCCTAGGTGGAGATGTGACTTGGTTCGGCCCTGTCTTTTGGGTGGGGCGTAGCGCGTCCCAGCCGTGTGGCGTGGATTGGGTGCTGTGCAGTGGTTGGGGGATGGTCGTGCACGTTGTTGATAGAGCGCCATGAGGAGTGCCGGGTGGGGTATTGGGCCCTTTGGGGATCCTTACGGTGGGTGGTCTCACACCGTAGCAACTCAACCCCCCCCTGCCACGTCAGGGGGGCGACGCGAGCTCAACTCCAGCTCAAGTCGTCGCTGACCGCGAAGAGGCCCGCGAACCTTTGGCGAGGCGACCCGGAGTTGCTAGGGGTTGCTACAGCCTTGGAGCTGTAGCAACTCGGCAGCAACTCCCGAGTCGCTCCGCCCTGCTACCGACGTCGCTCACATAGCGAGGTGACCAGACGGACTTTCGTGCATGCCGGACTAGCGAAAACTGGGGAAAAAGTGCTGTCGCGCACAGAAATGCCGACCGTCGCCAACTCTCGCTTGGTGCAGTTGCTAGGCCGTCCGGTGTGAGGGCACCTAGCTAGCAATACCTTCACTGTCCGCCATGTGGAAGTTGTAGACGTGGCGAACACGTGCGGATACGTGGCGGAGTTGCTACGAACCGGTGTGAGACCACCCGGTGTTCCGGGGTTGTTGGGTGAGACCGGGCCGGTGCATTTTGTCTGGGTCATTTTTTTCGTTTGGCCATGTTTTTGAGATTCCTTCGAAAACTGGCCGCGGCTCGGAGTCGTCATCCATATTGGCCATAAAGTGTCGCTCGCTATCAGATTTGGCCATAATTGACTGCGCTCCGCAGCCTCCCTTACTGATTTAGCCATATTCAAGCGCGCGCCGGCTCCTCCTTTCAAATGTGGCCATGAAGACGGCCAACGGAAAAACGATCGCGCGAGGGAGCGATATTGACAAACGAAGCCCGTAACCACTCAGAGAACTCCTAAAGCTATTCTTGATATTGATGGGTACAAATAAGGACATGAAAGGAGAAATATTAACCTTCTACCACGCTCCAAGAAATAAAGAAGTAGAACCACAATGATAAGAAAAATGAAACTACAGTGAGAATTTTAAGGGACTCAAAATCATCTTAACTACTAGAATAGGTGATTGAAATCGTAATATAATTACTCGCCCTTGAATCAGTTATAAAATGAATAAAAAATAATGTCAAAAACAAACAAATTCATGAAAATTATAGATTTAAGATGAAATTCAGTGTGATAAAACAACAATATAAACAATATGATATAAAATACTTACATATCACATCAAAATAAGAAAAACTTTGACATCTAAGCAAAAGAATTTAACTGAGATTTAGGAACCAATATACATATTTTTGTGTACTTGAAAATAAAAAATAATTCAATTTATAAAAAAATCATTAAGTCATAAATAATTAACTCTTATTTAAAGCTCAAAATATGATTTATTTTCCAGATTAAAAAATAATTCTAGATTCAATATTTCTTGCTAATCAAGGGCTTCTAATTGGAACGAATCAATGAAAGTTACAAACTATTCGAAATTTTGTATCTCATACATTTAATTTTATTATTTAATTTCAATTTAATTCAACAATTTCGCTAGTTTACCTTAATTTGTTCAACTTATGATCATGTTTTATTTATTAAAATAATATATTATTTACAAATGTTACATCATAATGTGATTTAATGGTAAATCGAGATCATTTCTTTTACTTAACATTGATTGCCACATAATATGTGAAATATAATTTAGAAATTCCTTATTTAAATATGTATAATGTTACGTGATCATGATTTTAAGCATTAATTATGCTTCTCCATGTGCTTATAATTTGAATTATCACGCCAGTTGTGATGCATAACAGATTAATTTGGTTTCATTTTGAATCAAGACATTAGAATGAACATGCATATATAATGCAAGATTATGTGCTTTAAAAGGTATGTATTTATATTTTTCATCGATGAAACCCAAACAGGCATGGAAATGATAAATTAGACTCAGGGAGATGTATGAAATTATATAGAAGCAAAATTTTCTTGTTTATTGAAAAAAATTATGAATTTTTATGAAGAATATTAGTTTACCAAAATTTCTAACTTGATGAAGGGCGAGTAATTATATTACGATTTCAATCACCTATTCTAGTAATTAAGATGATTTTGAGTCCCTTAAAATTCTCACTGTAGTTAGATTTTTCTTACCATTGTGGTTCTACTTCTTTATTTCTTGGAGCGTGCTAGAAGGTGAATATTTCTCCTTTCATGTCCTTATTTGTACCTATCAATATCAAGAATGGCTTTAGGAGTTCTCCGATTGGTTACGGGGCTTCGTTTGTTAATATCGCTCCCTCGCGCAATCGTTTTTCCGTCGGCCGTCTTCATGGCCACATTTGAAAGGAGGAGCCGGCGCGCGCTTGAATATGGCTAAATCAGTAAGGGAGGCTACGGAGCGCAATCAATTATGGCCAAATCTGATGGCGAGCGACACTTTATGGCCAAAATGGATGACAACTCCGAGCCGCGGCCAGTTTTCGAAGGATCCTCAAAAACATGGCCAAACGAAAAAAATGACCTTTTGTCTGAGCCGTGTTTGGTGCGTGCGGTTGGGTGAGTGCGTGGCAGTTCGTCCGGGAGAGTTGCAGTGGGGGTGGCAGCCAGGATAGGGTGGAGTGACGGGGTCGAAATGTGTGGGGTGCGGGTGGGTGGATTTGCATGAGGCTATCGGGGTGGCATGACAATGTTGTAGTCTGGAGAGTCTGCTTAATTTCTGCCAGTGCCGTGTTCTGTAGGTTAGCGGGTTTGGGGGGATGGGGGTTGTGCGTTCTTGACATTTGTTTTTTGATGTGGGTGTTTTACCACGTTTTTGAGATATTTGGGATCACACTCAGAACTGGGAGGCACGTACCACCGAGTACGCCGAGAGCGGCAGTGATGGAGTCCGTCGGTGGAGGCCAGGGTCATTTGCCTGGTTCGTGATGTGTTGTGCGGCGAGGTTAGGTTTGGGATTGAGGGAATGGTGGCTTGGGAGGGATAGGAGGAGAAGGGTGATAAGGAGGGCGGCAAAGCAGTGGCTAGACAAGCGCAGGCCGGTGCATTGGTGCCGCTTTTTTTGTTAGGGGACCTCCTTCGTGCATGCGTGGACCTATGAGCCAGGCCATCGTGGCGGCGGCTCCTGCTCGTTGGTTTTGGTCTCCTGCTGCATGCCGGTGCAGGTTGGGACCGTGTGGTGAGCAAATTTGCCTTGGTTGGGCAGGGTCGGGGCTGGGACCGAGGCTTGGGGAGGTTGCGGGGAGACATCTTGACGGGGCAGAGACGTTTCCGTCCAGCTTAGTCGAGACGTTCCGTGCTGTGCATCCGGGTCTTTTGCGGCTCCCCTCTACGAAAGAGGTAGAACATCTGGAAGTAGAGAGCTTCTATACCCTCCTATAAAAGCAACAACTTTACCCCTTTTGGAAATGATTGGTATGTTTGGCA
>SZWC01001507.1:217354-226004 GCA_023375785.1 Penium margaritaceum
CGCTCTGATGCATCAGTAACAGACCGTAACACCCCCCTAGGCCGCGGGAAAAAGTGCCGAACGTCTCCAGGGCCGGAAACACGAAGTCAAGCTGGTCCCAATCTGCCTCACTCCTCCTCTGTTCGTATTTTCTCTCCTTCACACGCACCGCCTCTGCCAATGCTGCTCCTGGCTGGATAGCCAATGCCCGTCCCAGGGATGGTCGCTGTGGATCCGCAATGACAACGTCTAGTACGAGCCGATGTCCCGTGGCTGGGTCCAAGCACGCGAGATCCGGCCGCCCCTCTGGCAAAATCCCCTCTGGCTCCTCCTGTAAGCCACCCATGCCACTCTCTCGCATCACCGCAGCCAAATCCTGCACCACTGCATCATGAACAGCCTTTGGCGCTCCACCCCACGCGCAACGCAACGCGTGCTGCAACGCGCATGGGCGAAGTGGCGCTCTAGCTGGACAGACACAAGTAGGGGTGTGGCGTAGGTGTGCCAGCGGCAGGCCCAGCCGGAATCTGCACACCACACGCCAATCCTCCGGTACCATGTATAACCGATCTGCAACAGACCGCAGATGAGCCAGCATCCAATCCCCGCTGTGATCCCCCTGAACTGTTGTGAGGTGCTATAGTTGTAGGAGGGCCTCCTCCACTCCTAAGTCTATAGAGACGGTCGCTCGTAGTCTGTCAGGTGCCACTTGTATATACGCGAGCTCAAGTCCTGGAACAGCCGGTGCGGGCTCTCCCGCTCACATGTCATCGGGTCGGGCATCTTAGTCCTGATGGACTCTGATAGTCTCCGCATCGTCTCCTCCCGCAACTCCTCAAAGGGCCCTCTTTACCATCCTCTCCGTGTCCACTCCGCTGCTACACTCTCCTTCCCCAGCTCTACTACATGAAGGAGCTGGCGCACATCGTGCCAAGTATGGAGACGACTGCAGATGTAAGAGATTGGAGCCAGTGCCGCCTACAAGGCTAGACCTAAGCCGCCGAGCCGGATGGGCAACTGGGCCTGGCGCTTTGCATGTGCCACTGCTCGTCTCTCCCGTAGCGTCTGTACATCCTCCAACTTGACCAATCGTCGGAGACACACCCCCATGCGCTCATCAAAACATGCACTCATCAAACTCCCGGAGTCGAGAAAGCCACCACTCTGTTGGGGGTGTCAGCCGTGTGAGGTACTGTAAGCGCTGCATGACACACTCGCAAAGAACTGCAAAGGTTGTTTGTTCATCCGGCAGGTCGGGCAGGGATCCCATCAATGCCTCCGCTCCTAGAGACTCCTCCAACTGCTCCCGGAAAAAGGCCTCCGTCCCCAAGGGTGCCCCCAAAACAACCATGCCCTCCACCACCCTGGTGACCCCCACAAGGCCAGCTGGCATCTGCTCCAAAGGCGTCGGGAGAAAGATCTGGCACTTGTGGGGCTGGACCTCCATCCCAATCGCCGCTAACCCAGCCTGCAGCGCCATGAACCCCGCCTCCAATGCAGCCGCCGGCCCCATCAGGTAAGTGTCATCCAAGTATGCCATGACCTGCCCGCCATCCGCCATCGCTGTCTGGGCCGCCTCAAGAGTGCCCTGCTGCGTCAGTGTGTACAAGAATGGGCCTATCGGGTCCCCCTGGCGAACCCCCCTCTCTGACCGTAGAACCACCGGCCTAGCCCCTCCTTGGTAGTACAAGTCCGATGGCTGATCGTAGAATAGGGCCAGCGCGGGGATGAGGCGAGCAAAGCCCCGATCCCGGAGTGTCTCAAAGATGGTTGCGCGCTCAACTGAGCTGTATGCGTTTCAGACATCGATGCTTAGTAATCCCCAATTCAGACGTGCATCCAAATACTCTGATATGGTATGCACAATCGTGTCTGCTCCTGCTTGCACCCTCACCGCCTGCTGCACCTGAGTCATCATTGCCTGCATCTCTCGGCGCTCAGTAGTGACCATCCACCATGCTACCAGCTGCCACAATGCCTCTCCCACCGCTATTGGCCGAGCCCCCCCATCAGGCTTGGCCAAAGCAATGAGCCTGCTCGCTACCATGAATCTCTGTGCCGTCGGGTGCAGCTGACCTCGGCAAATCGCTGCCATAAATCGGGCCAGCAGTTGTGTCAGTCTCTTGCCTCCCACCACCGCCTGGCGTAGGTGATCCAATGTCAACCCTGATGGCCCAGCTCCGGAACCACGGCTGCTTTCAAGGAGAGCTCAACGCACACTGTCAGCGTCCGGCACTCCTACAGGTGCTAGGCGTGCCGCCTCTGCCACCCAAGTGGGGATCGGTCGCTCTGCCTCCAAATGCTTGGCCCTGAGCTACTCTAGGATAGCTGGGCTGGGAGGAGCTAGGGCTGAGTCCACCAAGGCGTCACACGCTTTGGATGTACTCCCCCGCCGAAAATATGTCACGGCCCTCTGTAGTCGCTGTCCCTGAATCTCAGCCTCCGAGTATCGTAGTCATCGTGGTGGAGGCGGGCGCCCTGCTGCCTGCGCATGAGCCACAGCCTCTTGCCATAACTCCTCCCACTCCCCAGTCTGAAACCTCATCGCTAGGCCTCTGACCCAATCTGCATCGGACTCCCGCCGGTGCGTCGGGCGTACCCTCAGGATGAGGCTAGGCATCGCCTGAAGGAGGAGGTGTCTTGGAGCCTCCTCTGGCCGCTCTGCACATCGGAATGGGGGCACTCCCATCACCGCTCGCATCGTATCCACGGCGCCAACAGGGATCCGTGAGAGCATGTGCGGAGGAAGCATCTCGGACCCATATCAACGCCCCCAGTCTACCCCCTTTGCCCAACACCACAGTCACTCCTACCTCTGTCCCTCCCTCTTCGCAACCCCCTACTGCCCCCCCCTCCTCCCCGTGCCTGTCTACTGTGGATGCTGCCCTTGTGTGCTCTTGTGCTGCTGACGAGCTGGCCACTGGTGTTGAGACCGCTGGGACTAGTGCTGCTACTATAGTCGCGTCTGCTGACGTCGCTAGTGAGCCTGCTGCTGCTCCTAGGTGTGCTGCTACTCCTACCGAGCATGTTGTCGCTGGGGCTGTGGCTCTTGCGAATTCTGCACCAGTGTCCTCTCCTGCGGGCGTCGGGTTGGTGACTCTCTCCCCTATTGTGCTCCAGCTCCACCTGGTGTATCCTGCTGATGATGTGGGGAAAGTTGCTACAACGGCTCTCCCCTCTGCCGGCCTGGTGGCTGTCGCAGATGCTGCTTGGTCGCCTCCTGCTGGTGGCGCCAACGCTCGTCCTCTCGCTGTTGCTCCGCTGCCACTGCCGCACCGCCACCACCAACTCGGAGATCAACGGGGATCATACGTCATGATCGACCCTCACTCCTGTGTGTCGTCTGATCCTGGGCCGCCACCCCCCGTGTACTCCGAGTTGTTGACGTGATATCCCCTTGCATTTGTGGAGGACTCCTGCTAGCCTCTGGGGATGGTAACGCCAAAAGGGGCTGTCCCAGGGACTGCGGGTGTAGTCCTCCACTAGCATCCTCCCGACCCCCACCCTCCTGATGCTCCTGTCCCATCGGCTGCTCGACAGCCCTGCCTCTTGCGCCTGACCTAGCCTGGCCTACACGTGGTCCAACCACCTCACGGGTACGGACTGGCCGAGCGGTCGGATATCTGTCGCAGCCTGTCCCCCTCATGCCACCCCGGGACGTCGTCTGTGGAGTCTGACGCAAGGGATCCGTACTCGCTCACGTGGCTCTCCTTGCACCGTACACCTCATCTGCCGTCTGGGGAAACCACTGGCAAAGGAACTCCTCCACCACAGTGCGTGTCTGCTCCTCCTCTCCTGGTCTGGCCTCCCCCGGTGCTCTCGAGACTGGTGCCGGTGCCGTACTGGGGAGGGGGGGTGTGCCACCTGTCCTCCCCTCATCCTCAAGCGAGTCCCCAGCTCCAATCTCTCGCTCCTGGGATAGCTCATCCCCTCCCCCACCCCTCTGAGCTTGCCGTGCGAGACGGTCTCGCACGCGCCGGCCCGCATCGTACTACTGGCGACGGAGGCGTCGAGCCTCCTGCTATAACTGCCTCGCCTGAAATCTCCGTCGCCACTCTGTCTGCCACTCCACCACCCCATACACCTGCTCCGGGTCAGCCATCCCTCCTGACGCACTGCACTCAGCCAGCCATGCCTGCCGTTCCGCCGCCTCCGCCGTACTCGTCGCACAACTCCTGATCGGTCGGTCACTCCGTACCTCCTCCACTTGTGCCTCTGGGATCGGGTCCACCCGCCGCTGTTGAATCCCTTGTAGATCAGACTAAAAGCACCACCTACGATGGCTGTGATACCAGTGGGAGCGTCGAGAGTACTGTGATCGCCCCTCGAAGCTGCATCCCATCCACGGGCATTGTGAAGGAGGTCCTCGAACAAAGATCGCCTCAACTGTCGTCGGCTCACGTGCATGTGGAGTGTTGGCGGTCTCACCCTCTGCCTCCGTCCCCGCTCTCTCATCGCCATCGACAGCTGCCTCAGCTCCTCCCGAGCTGTCTAGGGCCTGGGGGGCACCCACTCCATCCTCTCTTGAGGCCCCAACTGTTGGTCGAACCTCTATCGTGTCCACCTCATCCGGGCTGTCCTCCAGAAGACTCATCCTCGGGTCATCCTGCCGTCACGCTCGCCGAATACACCGCATCTTCATCCAGACACGGAGGACGGGAAGGCAGGGTGGAGGTCTCACATCGGTGGACTCTCTGCCCACCCCGTCATGAGCCGGGCCTGCCCCTACACGGCCCTCCTCCTCCACGACTTCCTCCTCTTGTCTCACCTCCCCACCTTCCTCCTCAACCTCATCCTTAGATTGGGACTCCGTCCCTCGTCGTCGTGGGTCATCTTCATCCCCACCCATGCCACCAAACCCGCCCACACCCAAGGAGCCCTTACCCGGCTCCTCAGCAAGTTTGTCGTCCGATGTCGACCCTCATGTCCCATTTCTTGCATCCTCCTAGCCCGACCTGCTCGCCTCCTCCAGCCTATCCCAGGACCCCCCTGGGCTAGTACCCTCACTCCTGGTGGGGTCTCCCTACATCGCCGATGTCAATGGCCCAAGGGCGGACAACACGGCTATGACCATGAATACATCACGTTGGCGCTGGCGGCAGCGCCGCCACCGGAGTGCCCCACTCCGCCGGCGAGTCCCTCGTGCTCCAGAGAGTCCCCCTATGCTAGTGCCTCGGGCAGGTCGTGGACCGTGGCTAATGACGCTCCTACTGCTCAACCGCAATGACCCGATCTCCATCATTGGGTCCACCCCCTCCTGCACCTGACCCCCCTTAGAATCCCGACCCACGGCCATCCCGTGCCTGAGGTCCGGGCAACTCCACACTAGAGCTGCCCTCACTTCTCCTATAGCTCGAGCAACCTGCCCAGAGCCACCCCCCGGTGTGGCCTCCCTAATCCCCTCTACATCCTCATGTGGGGCCATCTCTATCTCACCCTCCCCTTGAGGGGAGGGCGCATCTCTCACTGCCCGCGCGGCCTCATGTAGGGAAAAGTCCACCGCCAGGGTCATCTACCGTGTTGCGAGTAAGCCGGCCTGGGACCCTAGGTCCACCACCTGCTGCTGCAGGCCCTGAATGGCCCCCTGCTGGAGCGCTCGCTCATGTCCTAAGAACTGCTCCTGTAGGATCACCCCCTCTTGCAGATGCCTTATCTCTGCCACGAAGTCCTCCATCCATGAGTCATATGCCTGGCGTGATGCTCTACAAACCGCGACCTCACGACAAAAGGCCTCTGTCTCGGAACGGGTCTGAGAGGTGACCACCGTCACCTCCTCCCACTGCACATTGTGGTCTACAAGATAGCGTCCTATCTACTCGTCATACTGTGGGAATGATCCTCGTAGACGCTCCCTCGTATCCTCCTATACTACCGCACACGCTCTTTGAACCTCCCACCGCAACCTAGCCAGGGGGTCGTCGGGTCCACATCGCTCCGATCCCCTCTCTGCTCTCTATCCCGTGTTCTCCCCTGTACTCGGGCTCTCCATCCATTGATCCAATGCCGCCTCCGTCGTCCCACTGCCCCCCTGAGCGCCTGACCGTCGCATGCCCTTGGACGTCTATGTCGTCTCTGGTCTCACCCGAAGCCTCTCTTGTACTCCGGACTCCATATTTGAAGTATAATCCTGGTGGAGACGCCCTGTCTCTCACTTATTCTCTGTCCTCATAGCGCCCTCCACCCTTGCGCTCTCATCGTCTTGGCTCCCCCAAATTGCCTTTTCTTGGCATGCCTCCATGCTCGTCATGGGATCACTCGCCCCCTCTCTGCTCTCGTGCTCTGACTCTCGCCTCTCATCTGTCGTTTCAGATGGCGCTTTCTGTCGTGCCTCATTGATTGTCTGCCGTCTTGCCCTCCCCTGCTCCGCTGCTCGATTTCCGCCTGTCTTTTTTGCAAGCTCCGTGGCTCTTTCCTAGTCGTCTCGCATCTGCTGCGGTCTGGCTGTAGTGGAGGTTTCGGTTGTTCAGTCCCCTTGAATTCGACTGTTGGGAATTGCACCCACGGGGTTGTCGATGGATGGAGAGGGATTTCTTCTGTCCGTGGCGATGGTGATGAGGGCAGGATCCTATGGGTCCCCTATAACGGGTTGATGTGCTCCAAAAAAAAATTGAGTTTTTAGGTAGGAATATCGGGGCCGATGGGGCTGTTCTTGCTGAAGGAGGATGTTTGGGTGTTATCAAGTACCTAGGGTATTCCAAAAATACCCCCGATGGATATTTGAGGAAACCCCCCCCAAGGTGGGTGTTTTGGAAATTCCAGGGCCCCCTTTTGCGAGGAGAGAGGACTCCTCTCGCGGAAGCGAGAGGGGACCCCCTCCCCCCCTGGCTCGTGGATGGTGAGGATCAATGGCCCATGGTGGTCGCCATCCGGGCCGTCGATCCCCCAGGTCGACCCCCACCCCTTGCTCCACTCCTCGTTCCCCTCCTCCCTCGTCGTCCACCATTTAGTGGCCGGCGGTTGGGCATCGTCTCCGCCGGCCACCGTCCTCTTCCCCCCTCGCTGAGCCTCCATCGCCCATTTATGGGTAATCACCCTACTTTTATACACAGTCATAACAGTGAACAGTCACACATGGCCACAGACGAACCTTCCTGGAAAGAACAAATATTCATTTTCTAGACCAGAAGGCTTCACACGAAACTTCCCTCAAACAACACAGAGTTTACACAACTTCCACGAAATCTCCCAAGAGCTACTACACTCCAAGCATACAGCAAGAACACAGTGAACAAATGCCCACACCCACAAAGGAAGCATCCCACACATTCGGGACACATGCATAGCTCCTTCCAGGCAACAGGGTACACAAACTTCATAAACTGCCAAGTCACACAAGAAACAACCACAAAAGAGCCTAAAATACACACACATACCAAGCTATTTCCGTACCATGATATGTCCAAACCAGTTCAAAACCAAGACAGTGAACATGCAACGATCAACAGATACAAACCTTCCATCACATTTCATTGAGACAAACGACACTTTCTGCAAAAGTACCCAATTGCTCCATCAGTTAGTGAGGACATGCAAGAAACTTGCTTGGAACAAACCATACGCAGGAATGGGCACAGGCAACTAACATCACGACAAGACGCTTATATACCGACAAAACGTGAATAGAAATGGCCTCATATGACACCTTAACACATTTCCATTTATCCCCCCCCCCCAACAAGTAATAGTGTATTCCAAGAGTGTATTGGAGAGTGTATCACAAAATGTATGGCAATTCACTTTGAAGATACACTAGTATACACACCTCCAAAAACAAACAACACTAATTTCAATGACACACGGATTGCATTGCAACACCCCATAAACTAGTGAACAAAATTAACCCCCCACCACATACACTGCCCAATACAATTTACCAATACACCCCCCCACCCCCCACCCTCCCCCCTCCACCCACCTCCACCCACACACAACAAGAGAAAGATCACATGCATTGCAATGCCCCATTCACTAGTGAACAAAATTAACCCTCCACCACATACACTGCCCAATTCAATGTACCAATACACTGGCGCTCCACCCCCCCCAAACAAGTATTAGTGTATTGTAAGAGTGTATTGGAGAGTGTAGCACAAGATGTATGGCAATTCACTTTGAAGATACACTAGTGTACACACTTACAAAAACAGACAACAATAATTTCCACGACACACGGATTGCATTACAACACCCCATACACTAGTCAACAAAATTAACCTCCCACCACATACACTGCCCCATACAATTTACCAATACACTTCCCCCCCCCACCCCCCACCCTCCCCCCTCCACCCACCTCCACCCACACGCAACAAGATACAGACCACATGCATTGCAACGCCCCATACACTAGTGAACAAAATTAACCCTCCACCACATACACTGCCCAATACAATGTACCAATACACTGGCGTCCCGCCCCCTCCCCACCCCCCTCCCCAAACAAGTAATTGTGTATTGCAAGAGTGTATTGGACAGTGTATCACAAAATTTAAGGCAATTCACTTTGGAGATACACTAGTGTACACACCTCCAAAAACAAACAACAACGTGTGTCGTTGAAATTTATAATTTCAACGACACACGGATTGCATTACAACACCCCATACACTAGTGAACAAAATAAACCCCCCACCACATACACTGCCCAATACACTCCTCCCCCCCCCCCACC
>SZWC01001507.1:238929-276572 GCA_023375785.1 Penium margaritaceum
AGAGAGAGAGAGAGAGAGAGAGAGAGAGAGTTGAGAGGGAGAGAGAGAGAGAGAGAGGGAGAGGGAGAGGGAGAGACAGGGAGAGGGAAGAATGTCCCTTCGTCCCTTCTGTGAGGTATTAGTAGCACCAAACAGGGAGAGAGGGTGTATTCCCTTTGCCCTCTGCCCTCTCCTCTGATATGGTAACGGTACCTATGAGGGAGAGAGGGACCTGCACATTTCTCTCCCTCTCCTCTTAGACATTTCACCTAATAGAGAGGGAGAGAGAGTAGTATATCCCCTAACCTTCAAACCAGGCAACGACAGTGCAAGAGGGGAAAAAATAGAGTGCTACTTTCCTCTCCCAAAATCCTCGAGCACTGACGGTGGTAAGGGTGAGGAGGGACAGAACTTCCTCTTCCCAACCCCCACAAAGGAAAATGGCGATACCAGACATGGAGGAGTCGAATATGAATCCATCTCTCCTATCCCAAGGACCGACAGCACTGAACATGAAGGAGAGGGATAGGGATGCTCTTCCTTTTACCATGTCACAGATAGCACCAAGTCTAGAGGAGAGGGGTTGGACTCCCTCCTCCCCTCCTTCCTTGACGGCAACGGTGTCTAAGATTGAGGAGAGGGACTGGACTCCCTATATTCCCTCCTTCTTCCATGGTGTTGGTAGTTCCATCGCATGAGAGAGGGAAGGTTTGGACCCCCTCTCCCCTCCTCCTTGGTGCAAAATGCGCTAGAGGAGGGGAGAGAGGGAGAGATTCTCCCTCTTTGCCTCCCTCATGACACGGAATATGTCAAAGAGGGTTTAGGAAAGCACATCTCTCTTATGGGCCTCATCCATCACGTGACAGGGAGAGGATGGGAGGAGAGGAACCTTCTGACTACTTTCCAATGATGACAGCATCCCTTGGTTATAATTGTACACAGAAATAAATCCTTGGAGGAGGAACAAGCAAAAGTAGCGTAGCCGGTACAGCTGTTGTTATGAGTCTAACGGGCGGGCTTGACCTTGGACGATCACACATAATCTCTCCTAAGACAGATCAATGGTATGAACCTAGAGATTTTCCCACATGACAAGTTACGACTTTCTTATTTGGTGATTAATTCAAGCACCATACACTATGTTCTCAAGGTTTGGGGTTAAAAAACAATGCCCTACATAGTATGATTTCTCCTCTCAAATTTAAAGAAACAAACAACTTTGGTGGGGATAACTTCCTCCAATAAACCTAGGAGCTGGCAAAGCTGGTCCTGGATTCCACCGCGGAAGTGCTAAGAAGCTCAGTTTGAGATTTACAAAAAACAACGGATTTCTCATTCTTTTCCTTTGAAAAATATAAGCCGGACAGTGCCAGGGGCACTGATCACGGCTTGGGGCTTCTTTGAATGTGCAATCTGACTGTGGATCTGGAATTCGCGGAAACAACCGTGCAAGATCAATCCAAGAAACGGGGTTGTTCCATCACGAATTGAGGAAGTTACGCCCGGCCAGAGGTTGGACCAGCCGAGGGGAAAACAGGTGAGGGGAATTCATCCCCAAGGACCAAGGCTCGACCCTCGGAAGACCCAACAAGGCCAAGGCGTGCCTTGGGACCCGGTTAGTTATTGAATCAAGGATCGTTGAGGGCCAAGGGCACTTCGGAATGGTGCCCCGATGTGTTATTGCTAGAAAGTGCGCTTCGGACGGCCGCCACGGCCGCTAGTGGTGCTGCTAGCGGCACATTACCATGGTTCACAAAAATGGCCATATCTCGGCCGTTCCTCCGCAAAATGATGCTATTCTTGGTGTGTTGGAAAGATGGAAAGACGAGCTACGTGATGTTCATCCCTGGCCCGTACAGTCATGCACAGCTCAGCGACCTTGGGTCGTCTAGGATGCGTCATCATGTACATATAGTATTGTATGTTGACACTAAAATAACAAGTACATGTTACTCTCACTATACCACACGTGTTCCCGTGCTCCCCTAAGATGATCCTATGCTTTTGTTAACCCGAGAAAGGGCACACCGGCCTCCCCTTGGCCGTCATTGCCGCCGGTTGGTGCCTACACCATCCGATTGAGGCTAGCACACCGTCCCCAGTTTACACTTAGTATCAGAGCCACCCTTGGCTCAGGGGTACAATCATCTAGGTAGAAACCTCTCCTGGTGAGCATATACCGGCACACATCTTGTCTTTTTGGTAGATCCTTGCCGAAGGCCAACCACGTACTCTGGTGACAAGGCGGTAACCAGAGGATCCATTGAGGAAGAAGTAGTACCGGACACAGAGATGACTTAATCCGACACATACTCATTGGTTGTAGTGTTTGACACAGAAGGCGTAGTAGCATTAGCCACAGTGCTATAGAAGTTGCTCGCCGATATGCAGCCTTAAATGACTTGTTGGAGAAGCAAGACATAGCATAGCAAAGCTCAATCAAGAGCTCGCAAAGCATCCAGTGACAACACCAATGACAACTGCCACCGCACCTGGAGCTACGGCGGGCGTCTCGAGCCTGCCCAAGTTGGATCTGTTTGACCCGTCGAGGAAGGATGGGCCAACTCCACAGGCTTAGATACTTCACCTCCATTAGCGTGGATGCCTTAAGGAACAAGGCGCGCCGTGACTATGCCATGACCCTGTTGATAGGGGCATCGTTGGATTGGTGGGCCGATGTGATGCGATCCAATCCACACGGCAGTGGAGCAGCGATGGTTGTCATCATTGCTGCCATGACCGGCATCTCAACCCCATCGGCTCTCACCTACAGACGTGGTGACCCTACCCTCAAATGGCCGACCTCGTGGAAGGAGTTCACAGAGTCGTTCATTGAGCGCTTCACCGTGGGTGGTGCGAGGAACAACGCGCGTGCTAAGCTACGTCAATTTCACCAAACTGCCAGTGTTGCTGACTATACCCGCAAGCTTTGTGAGATCATCACCAGCTTTGGCTTCAACTTCCAGGAATTGTGCTTCAACTACATCAAGAGCCTCAAGAACGACGCCTCCACTATGACTATGATACACGACCTCAATGACGACCTGTCGAGGATGATCGCAACAGCAGAACGATACAATCCGCACGTGCAACAGGCCCATGCCAACAGCCACAACTCTTTTGGTGGTGGTTACGGCAAGCAGGCTGAGAACGCCGACACACCCATGAAGATCAGAGCGTTACAATAGCAAAAATGTTCCAACTGTGGCAAGCCTGGCCACATTGAGCGTGGTTGTCCAAAGAAGGGAAACAGCAAGTATAAGCGGCAAGGGAAGGTGGAGCAAGCCGTGAAGGAGGCAGAGGAGGGTCGGGAGTAGATGGCGTTACTTCTAACTCCTCTCAGCCCAAACCACCAGTTGACCTCCTGCCCGAAATCTTTACAGAAATTGAGGAGGTTTCTGGGTTCTAGGCATGGAATTTGGGGTATGAGGAGGAGCAATCCGCACTTCTCTTGAAGGTGCAAGTAAAAGGCGTCAATGGGAAGGTGGCGAGTCTCCTGGATTGTGGTGCAAGCCACAGTTTTATGAGCATAGAGTGTGCTCAAAAGTGGGGCCTTGTGCTCACGAGCAAGAAGCGGACCGCTAACCAAGTGGACGACACGCTTGAAGTGAGGTACCTGGCCCGTCCGCTCTCCATTTGCGTGGGGAAGCTTTGTATAACGACCGTATGCTGGGTGTGTCCATTGAAGGATTACGATGTGATCTTTGGTTAAGACTTCCTCCACAAGTACAGCCTCGGCGTCAATTGGGAGGTGCGCACCGTCTCAGTCAAGCTCGGAGACAAGGAGTATCCCCTACCTATGTGGTATGAGGAAGAGGCCATGGAGGAGGAGACTTGGGAGGGGGAAGTTTTGCAAAAGTTGAAATTTCGCAAGGAGAAATTGGTGCATATGATGCTAAACTTGGTGCAGCGCAAGTGCGCGATTAGAAAAAAGAGCAGAATTCTTTGGGGTTCATGCGAGACGTGGAGGACGATTTCGACAATCCAGAGGATGTGGCGCCTGTTGTGGCGCACGGGGTGACTCGTGAACAGCCGAGAGGCCAAGGCAAGTTTACCACGGTGCCTGAGGGACTTCGGAAGATGTGTACGAAGTTCAAGGATGTGTTCTCCGACACCCTCTCGGTTGGTCTTCCACCGAAGCGGGACGTGGACCATCACATCAACCTCAAACCTTGAGCGTGCTTGCCTGCTTGTGCAACGTACCATATGAGTGATGTACAACTGCAAGAGCTCAAGAAGCACCTGACCGAGATGACGGAGTAGAACTTCATCCGCCCATCCTCGTCTCCTTATGTTGCACCTGCCTTGTTTGCGAGGAAAAATACGGGGCAGATGCACATGTGCGTGGACTTTCGGGCATTGAACGAGTCGATCGTCAATAACTGGTACCCACTTCCACAGGCCAAGGAGCTCTTTGATCAGCTCCGTGTGCTCGTTTCTTCACAAAGATCGACCTTCGATCTAGCTACCACCAAATCCGCATCGCAGTAGATGATGTGGAATAGAGGCCTTTTGCACTCGCTATGGTCACTACGAGTTCCTCGTGATGCCTTTCGGGTTGACCAATGTGTCGGCCACCTTCATGGCAGCAATGAACAACATCCAGGCCGTACTTGGATGACTTCATGGTGGTTTACCTTGATGATATCTTGGTATATAGCAGGATGACGGAGGAGCATATGAGGAAGGTTCCCACTAGCTGGAGGAAGGAGAATTTTTTTTGTGAAGCTCTCATTATGTGAGTTTATGGTGAGGAAAGTTGAATTCCTTGGATACATCATTGGTAATGAACAAATTGCCATGGACCCAAGCAAGGTGTCGGCCGTGCAAGAGTGGCTGAAGATGCGCAGTGTGCAAGATGTGCAAGTGTTCCTTAGTTTTTGCAACTACTACCACATGCTTATCCTTGGCTATGTGAGAGTGTCAACGCCACTATCCAATCTCACTTGTAAGGATTGTGAGTGGAGTTGGGACATTAGTGAACAAGAATTCTTTGATAAACTAAAATGGTATCTGACCTCCGTGTCGACCTTGCACTTGGCCGAAAGCGGCTGATGGCGGATGCATCAAACATGGCTATTGGTGGAATATTTTTGTGGGACTTTGACAATGGGTTGCAGCCGGTCACCTACTACTTGTGCAAGTTGTATGTTGTGGAGCTGAACTACGCCACCCATGACAAGGAGATGCTCGTCGTGGTCGCAACCTAAAAATACTAGCAGTACTACCCCGAGGCACGAAAATGTAAATTCTCTACCAACCACCACGTGTTGAAGTGCTTCAAGATGCAGCCAAACCTGAGTTGGTGGCAAGCGCGTTGTGTGGAGTGCCTCGGGTGGCACTTTGACTACGAGATCGTGTACCGGCCGGGTCGCATCAACCCAACCGACACACTCTCACGATGATCGGATTTGATGATGCGGGTTGTGTCTCTCACCATCCACGAGGAAGTCTTCCTTGTGAAGCTCTTCATGAAGGTTTACAAGACACATGGGGAATATGATGCACAATGATTTTTCTTCGAGACACTGTATTGGCGAGGGTGCGTCACATAGCATGTGGTGGTTTCCGTAGTGATGGCGTTTTGGTAGCTGATTTTGGAGGAGTGCCATGACACTGGTCCAAGCGGCCACTTCTCTGCCAACAAGACATTGAAGACGGTGGCTCGATTCTTTTGGTGACCCATCATGTCGTCGGAGGTGGATAAATTATGCCTAAGTTGTGATGTGTGCCAACACCACAAGGCGTGGAGGACAAAAGACCCCGGGTTTCTTCCAACCCTTGTCCATCCCCGAGCAACCGCAGTAGGACATCTCAGTGGAATTCATCACGAGCTTGCACGAGACAGCGGCAGGTCACAATGTGGTGTTGGTGGTGGTGGATCACTTCAGTAAGATATCGTACTTCATTGCGACACGTGATACGGCGAGTGTGGAAGTCACGGCTTAGTTGTTCCTCGAGCAGATGGTACGCCTCCATGGCGTGCCGCGGTCCATTGAGAGCAACCGTGACCCGTGCTTCAAGAGAAAGCTCTGGCGAGAACTCACGAAGCGGTACGACAGCAAGTTGCAGCTGTTGACCAGTTTTCATCCCAGACTGACGGAGAGACGGAGCGGACAAACCAGACACTGGAGTAGCTCCTCCGTACAGTGGGTCATTCGGACGAGACGGTGTGGGACGAGTGGTTTCCGGTCACTCGACTGGCATACGACTTTGCCACATCCGCCTCTACCGGCAAGGCACCATTTGAGTTGGTGACCGGGACGGTGCCCGCCACACCCCTCAGTTTGCACGTTGCAAGCAACCTGTCCGCGGTGGAGTTTTTCGGACACGACTTCAAGCAGATTTGGGTGGCAACGTAGTATGCATTTGCAAAGGTACAAGAGTAGAAAAAAGTGGAAGCAGGCCACCGACGTTGGTGGCCTGCTTCCACTTTTTTCTACGTTGCCACCAGACATAATGCTAAAGGTTGGTGATCATGTGCTTCTCAACAGCGTGCACGTCAAGCTTCGTGGGGTCCGATCGGACATGTTGAAACCCCGATGACTTGGTCCGTTTGAGGTGCTCAAAACACGGACACACGTAGTGGCGCGGATGACTCTTCCGCCTTCCATGCCAGTCTACAATGTGTTCCACAAGCTCGAGCTCTACCATGGTCTAGCTGAGCATTTCCCTGACCACAGTTATGAGCCTCTCCCTGCGTTGGTAATCAAGGACGAGCAAGAGTTTGAGGTGAAGGCCATCCTTGACCACCGTCCTCATGGACGTGGATGGGAGTACCTGGTTTTGTGGAAGGGCTACAATGTGGCCTACAACTCATGGAAGCCTACTTGCATCTTCAACGTTGGCGAGGTGAATGCCATCCTCTAGGAGTACCTAGAGCAAACCGGGACGCCTTGCTCCTAAAAATGGAGTAGCCTAAGCTGGACAGTGCCAGTGGCACTGAGGACGGCTTGAGGCTTCCTTGAATGTGCAATATGACTGTGGTTCTGGAATCTACAGGAACAACAGTGTTAGATTGATCCAAGAACGGGGCCGATCCATCAAAAGTTGAAGAAGTTACGCCCGGCCAAAGGTTGGACCAGCCGAGGGGAAAATAGGTGACGTGAATTCATTCCCAAGGCTCGACCCTCGAAAGACCCAACAAGGCCGAAGCACACCTTGGGACCCATTTAGTCACTGAATCAAGGATCATTGAGGGCCAAGGGTGCTTCAGAATGGCACCCCGATGTGTCATTGCTAGAAAGGGCGCTTCGGACGGCTAGTGGTGCTGCGAGCTACAAATTGCCATGGTTCACTGAAACAGACATATCTCGGGTGTTCCTTCACGGAAAAATAAAAATCTTGGTGCGTTGGAACGTTGCGATGATGAGCTATGTAATTCTCAGGCAATAATGCTGATTTCCGCCTATTCATAGTGTCTCTAGGCACCAACGTCTAAAAGAAGGATCTGGTTTTGACTTGGGCCATTCCCAAACGAAATGGATTCAGACATTGAAGCCAACACAACAATGTTTCCATCATTCTAACCATTTTAGACATACTGCCATTTCTTAAAAATCCATATGTGCATAAAAAGTTGTCAAGAGTGTAGTACACCTCAAAACTCCCTCACCATGGGGGTAGTGCTAAGCATGTTTATGAGGCCCAAATCATTAATCCGTGAAGGTTTGAAATTCTAGATTGCATGCTAGTGCATGTAGGTCTGTAGCCAACATAATGGTTATTTGTAGGGGCGTGTTACCATAAATCTCTCGTGAATAACTACGGACAAGGCCAAAGACAATGAGCTGAGAGTTTTTAACAATCATATGATGACATGCCACTATAATTGTTGCGTATTACACCACATTATCCTACTTGGACTCTCTCTCACTTTTCTTGTAGGAACCTTGCATATGCCTCCCAAGGCCTTTACTTCTTAACAGTATTGCATTGGGGCATTCGATGGAACCCACATGCGTGCATATGTTTCCCGTTGGAAGAAACAGCCTCACATAAATGACAAAGACAAGTGTAGGTAGAAAACCCTTTTTACTACTGCATCTGACAATCAATCACATGGGTGCACGCAAGATGGGAGGGAAAGACAAATAACATGCGTCTATTGCGTGACATCATGGCAAAGGACTTCTCCATGTAGGAAGGCCATAACTACCCACTTGACATTTTTTATGCCCTCGCTCATTTCGTGCACATGCCATTTTGTGGTGTGGGTTGTAATTTGCGTGACATGGGGGCCGATGTTGCAATGTTTAAGAAAAAAACCTAGATGATTTGTTCAAATTGAGCCACTCATTTCTCTGAGAATTTGTCAAACGATTCATTGACCAAGTGAAGCTCAAGTCAAGGTCTTATTGGACAAGGAGAGTTACCCCCTGAAAGTTTAACATGACATTATCATCGCCTCATATATCTTATAAAACCTTTTTATCAAGAGCAAACATGGCGTGTAGTGATATTATGTATAACCCAGTGAACTTTGATTTCGATACTAACTATTTTTCTCATGGTCGGATTTCGTCGAAAAAGGGTTTTTGTCAAATTTAAAAGAACCACCAAAATAATTTCGAAATGACTTCGTCGAATTTAATAGTCTACCCTGATGTTTTTGCCTTATACGGAACCGAGTTCTCCATCTGCTCTGTCTTGCATCTGGATGTTGGATTATTTTATTTCACCTGCTCGACGTAGTTCAAGTACGTGGGGATGCGTTTCGGTGGTTGTCAAAGCTACCGAACGCTCCCCACCTCGCGTTTGCTGTTCGGTGGAATGACAAACCCGAGCGCGACGAGCATGGACCATTTGAAATGTCGAATGGTCGAATGCTTCACGCTCACGCGTTCGAGCAGAGTCGAATGCGAGAGCGAGAAGCAGTTGTTTAGACTGATTCGTCGAAAAAATTATTCAACTATCCCATTGTGTCGAATTTAACGATCTACCCCCCAATTTTCGTCGGATTCAAATGTACCACCTAAATAATTACGAGACACAAAAAATGTCGATGAAATAATTATGGAACAAGTCATTCGTCAAATTCAAAGTTCACTGGGTTATTTTTCGTTAGAAAGTGATGAGGCAAGTCCGTGGTATCATGAAAATATGGTTGCTTCATAAGGAGGTGTTGACGTCGAGGAGGCCCTACCTAGGAGATTGGGCATACGAAGGGAAATGTATCTTGCATATGCATCTGCGCATGCACATATGGCTTTAACATTTCATGACTAGGCAACCGGCTTGAAGCACACACATCTAATTCCATATATTTCAAATAGTGCCTTACAATGGACCCTGCACGGATATTCCTTGGAAGTACATTTGCCATTTGGTTTTCACATAGAGATTTTGTCAAGAAATGTGTAAACTGCACCGATATTAGTTGATGAAACTAAGCCATTTCATAGGAACGGTGTCCATACCATACTTGCCTCACCTAAGGTTGGTCAAATACGAGGTGACGATATGGGTCAAATTATGCTTGAAGTCATTGATTCATCACAACATGCTATCTATATGGAAATTGAGTTGGACAAAGAAAGCACACCATGAATCATCGGTCAACCACTTGTTAAAAAAAAATGAGCATACACAAACATGAGCTGCCTACATCAATCTCATAACTCCGACATTGTAGCATTCACTCTAGCTCTGCATCATAGGAATTCTTTGCCATAATGACCTCATGTTCAGAGTTGACAAAAAGACATTGCATTAACAACATTGCCATGCACATGGCCAAACCTGAGATGAATCTAAGAACACTGATTATAGGAGGGAATGGTCATAAGTGATGTACATTTCTATCATGCCTGCACTACCCAAAAACAAAAAAAAGCAGTTAGTAAACACAACACATGTGCATGGAAAGCAACACATGCGGCTTGCCTCCTCCATCTGTGGCCCATTGTGAGTTCGTGTTATACTATTCAAGAACGAGGTAAGTTAATGTTTTGCCATCGTAATGCTTTGTCCAACTGAAAGTACGGTATTCCCCCGACTCACAGGTTTCCACAAACCATGATGCATGATTTTGGCTACTGCCCCCATGCATTAGCTGGTGAAGTAGTAAGTGTTGATGCTGCTTCTATTGACTCTGCATCGAGGGAAGCATTGTGCACACCCGCACCCTGTTCCCATTTAGTAGCAAAACCCAAGTTCCCTTCAGCACTACGCTATGGACCCCCCTTGCAACATGGCTTGGAGCCCCCGAGCACCAAGGCCCATACCTCCCCATAACATTGCTTGAAGAAGAATCTTGATGTGGTGCGGGTCATTCCACCAACACATAAAACTTGGGTAAGGGTCCTCAATAAGGCGTAGGTGCCTCCGACGTTGACCTCCACGCGAGGGTGCACATTGCAATGCTGGTACTAACGTACGTGGATGCCTCTGGTGAGGAGGCTACAATTCTGTTGATGCCAAGTCTTAGGAAGACCCTCTATAGGCAGATTGCTGGCTAACCTCTAGAGCTGCTTATTAATTGCTTGTGATTGAGCTGAGGAAGGGGAATTGAATGGAGTGATGCGTTCGCGAGTGGCAACCAAAGGGGCCATTGTGGGCTAGGGCTTTGTCAAAACGGGAAGCGTTAGCAGGCACACGTTTCTCATACCTAGTAAGGCACAAGCCCTTGCTTTAGTACCATGGGGCAAACGTTAGACGAGCATTGTCAGGAGAAGGTGTAGCCAAGGAATAACGGAGAAAAAATACCACTATAGAAGGCGGATACGCCAGCGTATGGGTTAGATGCTTTTAGAGGCATTCACGTACATCACGTTATAAATATCTATGTTACGAAGCGTCCATCATCGCACAGAGGTAAGCGATTTTGGGCTCTCTCAAGTGGAGAGTCAAAGTTGAGCTAGTAGAAAGCCGGAAGCCAAAAAATGGTTGATGGAATTTTTTCCACCGCTTTGATGTTCTGGGATAGGCTTTTGGATGCGTCCCAAACTCTCAATCTATGTGTTCCAAGGCATGAAGGGATGTGTGAACAGGAAAAAATGATTCTCGTTAATCACACGACTTCACCCAAGCGTTCCTAAGCATGACCATTACGTTTTATGCAGTTTGAGACGAACGAGTTGTGTAACATGCTGAATGCAACACCCAAACTTACCGCAACTTCTCACAATGAGTTGAGTTCCTTCAATGGACGTAGTTGGATGGGCACAAAAAATGTTTATATCCATCCTCTTCCTAAATGTGATGTCACCATCCAAATTTTGTTGCTTTTCTCATTGGGCGTGTGTATGAATAGGGTGACTTTGCCAATTTCCATAGCCAAATTGGAGAAAGTGACCTTCTACTGTTGACTCATAAACCCATCTCTGGATATACAGGTTATTTGGACATTAGAGATAAACGTTTTGTAGGTGCAAAATGTTTTGGGAGGAATAAACCATACATTTATTGAAAGAGAACCTCCTTGGCTTCGCTATCGTGAGGCTTGGGAGGAGCTGGAACCTTAATCAAACCCACAAACACTGAATGTTACAACGTGGTTTGTCGAAAACTAGTTTTTGTCCGCGTTTTTGCGGGCAGATCCAAGTATAATGCAAAAATGCTGGCATTCAACATTGTGATAAAAATGGAGAAACTTTAACTAGTAAATTGCAGTGTGCTACGGGTTAGGTATGGTGGTGCAGTATTTGGCTGGTAAGAGAATCTTGTGTGTTTGCGTATATAGTAACCAACATGCTAACAAACTAACATAATTTCTATGTTGAGACGTAAATTGGCTTTCTTTTTTGACATTAGACGAAACTGAACACGAAGTGGGGACGACGACTAAAAAGTTTTTTTCATGCCCATCCAGTCGCGACTATATTGAGGGTGCGACTGGTAAACGCTGGAATTCGACGCCAGCGTCGATATTCAGTGGAATCGGAAGCTGTTAAACACCTTCCTTCCCGGTTACGCTGAGATCCAATGTTGGTTCTTGTATTTCTCGAGTTTAACGCCTTTTTTTAGAAGAGCCGCACTTGAATGCGTGGTTGAAATGCAAACGCTTATCTTGAACTNACTGAATGTTACAACGTGGTTTGTCGAAAACTAGTTTTTGTCCGCGTTTTTGCGGGCAGATCCAAGTATAATGCAAAAATGCTGGCATTCAACATTGTGATAAAAATGGAGAAACTTTAACTAGTAAATTGCAGTGTGCTACGGGTTAGGTATGGTGGTGCAGTATTTGGCTGGTAAGAGAATCTTGTGTGTTTGCGTATATAGTAACCAACATGCTAACAAACTAACATAATTTCTATGTTGAGACGTAAACTGGCTTTCTTTTTTGACATTAGACGAAACTGAACACGAAGTGGGGACGACGACTAAAAAGTTTTTTTCATGCCCATCCAGTCGCGACTATATTGAGGGTGCGACTGGTAAACGCTGGAATTCGACGCCAGCGTCGATATTCAGTGGAATCGGAAGCTGTTAAACACCTTCCTTCCCGGTTACGCTGAGATCCAATGTTGGTTCTTGTATTTCTCGAGTTTAACGCCTTTTTTTAGAAGAGCCGCACTTGAATGCGTGGTTGAAATGCAAACGCTTATCTTGAACTCTTGGTTTACAGTCGTCAACGGTTTTCTTTAATGTCAATTGCGACAGGATTGAGGTCTGTTTGCGACTGTCGCGGAAAAGCGACAGCATCAACCGAGAGCGAACATCGATGGCGAAATGAATGCAACACTCGCAAACAAAGCCAACAATCGTGGATCTATTGTTGAGCATTCGTTTGTGGCTATCGAGCCTCCGTTGGGGGAGAGTTGAGCGTTCGAATTGTTGTGGAATTTGTTCATGAAAGGCATGGGCATGCCAAAACTTGGTCCGTAACGACATGGCAGCGACTTAGCTGCCGAATCGAGATGGACACGGTTCTAGCGCAGTAGAGGGTGGTGATGTGGAAAATGGCATGCGATGATTGGCGCGGCTGGTAAACGCTGGAATGCGTCGTTGGGCTGTCTAAACGATGGATTCCAACGATGGGCAGTCGGTCCTGTCTGTAGTGTTTCAGATTTGAAGTCGTACACGTAGGGTTGCTCGGCCCTCAACGTCGATCCGTTCGGAAAGACCTCTTTCTTACCTTGCTCAGCGATCATTGCGGGCCCCATGCGGTGCACGAACAGAATCTTCCCAACAATCCCAGTTTTCACCAATCACGTGTGATCATCCATTGTTGGAAGCTCGATGCTCGTCCACAGTTGGGAAGAGGGTACATCCGAACCTGACCGCCTGCACCGCTCTTCTGACCGGCGGTGACTATGATTCACAGGTATGGTGAGGTGTGTGGACTATGAAAGTCCTCCAACAAAAGGTGCGATGAACTATCCGATGGCGTTCAACGATGGATTCCTGCGTTTACCAGCCGCACCCGATGTACATCGGGCATGCTATATGTGCCCCAACTGTTGTCGGGATTTCCACCAAAACATTTGCTAAAACAATGGAGAAGAAATAAAAAATGAGTGCATACACATGTGAATTTTGCCAACAATCCAGCCTCGTTGCGGAAAACGCTGCCCAACGTCGGATTCCAGCGTTTACCAGCCGCACCCTGAGAGCCTCAAGCTATGGGTGAGGTTGGGAGTCGTTGGTCGCCGTCTTTGGCTCGACCGCGCCTGGATTGTTGAGTTGGCCTGGTGGGTAAACGAAATCCACACATGCATGCACTGATTTTTACTATTTGGAATGAATCACGTTAGACTTTTCACTAATTGAGCGGATGTAGTCCAACTATCATTCGATCGCCATCGATGGTAGTTAGACACCGATGGCATGCCAGATGTAATGTGTGGTATGCACCTTTCTGAATTAAAACTTTGTTGAGGAGCACAACCGCGTTCGTTGGATCGGGAGTTGGCTTGGCACCATGTTGTCGAAGGCTGGATTGTGGGATGTCCATCTCCATCGTTATACATGCAACAACACTGGGGCATAGTGTACTAAAATCCTACTCTTTAGAGTAGGTGCTCTAGGTTTTGAGCGCCGCTGCCATGCTCAACGAAGCAGCTAATTTCTGATCAGAAGTACGGTTGTGCATGAGCATGGATCCCACTCCAAAAGCCGGCCCGCGTTCTGAGATGCCGCGCAGAGTGTTCGACTGAGGCACCGTGTTGATGTCCTGAGATTTTTATATGATGTTAGCATCTAGATTAAGTGGCGGCTCGCTATAGTAGTGCGATTTTTCTCACATCAACCTCGCAAACGTACGTTTGTGCACATACGAGGACCTATCCTCTTAATTACATGGAACAAGGATGACAGGTTCATCGGAAGAGACGAGCATGGCCCTAGTATCTCGCTAGCTCATGATTTTAGTTGATTTTCTCTCTTACTGGCGTTCCAACTATTTACCTCGCCCTTTCCGAGAACGCGGAAGTTTTGAGAACAATTCAATGTGGGACTAAGAAAAGATGAAAGGTCGCGTTTTCTAGTAAGAACTTCTGTCATAGACCGCTAGAACTGTATTTTCCCGTTTCTTCTGGAAGTCCTTAAAAACATCGTCGCGATGCTCCTTTATGAAAACATGCTTTCCGATGATACACGGTTTTCCCAACATCACAGGGCAAATCCAAGTCGCTCGATTGAGAAACCGCAAACATCATGGTGCATGCTGAAGATGTCTAGGCGATGAAAATCTATGCCGGCCGGAGAAATCTACCTGACGCCAGCGTAGAATGGAGGCCAGGAGAAAATGCGACACTCGTCTGGTTTGTAGCGTCTGTTGCAACGAAACAACCTCCATAAGTATCTAGATGCTCGCACCTCTAGGACATCAACACGGTGCCTGAAGTTCTCTCAACGCTGTTTTTGACTCGAATAGCATGTCGCTTGTGATTCTTGTGCCTTCCAGGCAGTTCCTTAAAATTAGAAGGGGAAAAATCGGATTTTTAAGCACATATGGAAAAGTGTCATCGGGCAGCGGCGACGGATGTGGCCCCTTTTTTATAGCGCACCGACCTCGGGTTTCGCGAAAGTATTTACTGTTGCAAACTCGACAAATAAATGAGTTTGCGATCAATGACTCTGTCACGTGGACTACGGGCACCGATAATTTGTTTTCGTCGGTGATAGGCAGGTTTTTTGGGGGCCAGCTGGCTGTCCGCGTTCAGACGTGTTTTGCACAAACGAGTGTAACAATTTGCAAAAACGGGCGCGCATCACCTGCGCTACCGGTAGGATCAAGGTTTTGGATGCTCCAAACTGCTTTTAGGAGCAGCTGTAATAATTGCAGCCCCTAATGCGTTAAGCAGGAAGAGCAGATGGGGGGGGTTTACTGTTTTCATGCTCAAAATCTGTGTACAGCTCATGTGCAAACATGTGGCGGCAGTTGTGGTGTATTTGAGCTAAGTACCCCAAGGAGCACCTGCTCTTAAGAGCAGGATTTTAGTACACTATCCCTGGAACTCCCAATAAGGCTTGAGCAACCGCCCAACAAAACCTAAAGAACACACAATCATATATTCGTGACAGTTGGGAGATCTTTGGGTTGCACTCGCCATTAATTTTTGTCCCTGATTAAAGCCTTCGCCCTCATGCAACGTTCACACAGTGACTTCAAAATTGATCACGGAGGTAGAAAGGAGGTCGCTGAAGCTACTACCCTGAATTTTGGGATTCATTTATCTATTCCAACTGCGCATACGATCACTAAATTTTCAAATACGAGACTAAATTTCCAAACAATCGATGACTCACCATCGGGCCAACGCCGGACTTAGTTGCTTGCGGCGAATCGGCTCGAGTCACGACCAATCTGGTCCTCCGCCAACAAGGTATTTGACGTTGCGATCTTGTAGCAAGCGTTCTGGCGGGACTACAAAGTGAAAAAATCTACAAAGAACCTATGGACCACCAAGGGCGAGCATAGAACCGCCTGTTCCAACCACTTTTCCTCGGAAAAAAATTCCTTTAAAATATTACCTGAACGACAACACTGTGTTTGGGATGGAATGATGTAAAGTTTAAGAAGTTTTCATCATAAAATACAACAAAAACATAAAAAAATCTTATCATGAACAAATACTCCAAAAATATACATCATTTACATTATTCATATGCATGAACGTGGATGTGTGCAAACATAATTGTATGTTTGAAATGATAGGAATATTGATGTGGTAAATTCATATATATTTCCATATGTTTGATGAGCTATTTCTATATGAAGCCAAATCATCATGAGAAATAGAATCATAAGTGATTTCTATACATATTTTTCATACATAAAATGTAATCTAGAAAAAAATTAACATACATAAAAAAGGCATTATATGGACCTATAAATGGCATTATATAAACTTATAAAGTTTCAGAAAAAACTAATATCTATCATTTATTAGCAAACCATAAATATAATATGGGCCTAATAAGTATTTATATTTTTTAAACGAACCTAATATGGATATAAGTGTACATGTAGGTAAGGATATATAAAGGAACCCAATTGATAGATCTATATGTGAACATAAACATAGATGTAGATTCAGATAAAATGATAAATGAAATTTTAAATGTAAAAGTATATGAAAATATGACCATAGCTATATAAGATATGAATGATTGTTTTTTAATGATATGCATGTACGTAAAAACATATGTTTAAGATAAGGAAATATTCGTTTAATCATCTATAAAGGTGCTTATGAAGATATTTATTTCTGTATAAGTAGCTTTATCATATGTTATTTATATTTAAATAAATATTCATGAATATACATACTTATATATATATGTAAAATTCATATATATTTATATATATTCATATCTTTATATCAATCTATACTTATATCTATATCTACTTACATGTCTACAATTATATTCATATTTGTTTTTATCAATATTTACATCAATATCCATGTTTCATATTTATATCTACATACATTTAAATCTACACGTATATCTATATCTATCATAAGTAATTATTGTAACATCTATATTTGTGTGTATATATATACCGTTAATCTATTCATCTCTCTTTATATCCATACATACCCGTAATTTTTTCATTATTTATATTCATATGTATCTTAATGTATATCTCTGTGTTTATCTCTAAATATCCATATAATGATTAAAATCTTTATGTATACTTTTAGACAAACAGTATACGAGATTGATTTACATCTAGATCTTATTTTGTATATAAATGAATCCATACCCACTATGTATGAATGTATTATTATCTTCTTAACTTATTTATAATTAGTATTATAGCCATATTAATTTAATGAAATGTTTTTGAAAAAATAATTAAAGAAATAATACATACATATTTTTATCCATGTATGAGTCTATTTGTTTATGTATAAGAATTGGTTTATTCTTATATTATACATGTCCTGAAGGGAGAATATGTTTCAATATAGCAATTAAATAATCTTGAAGTATATTAATTATCATCCATGTTGAATATTAGTTCTCGTATCCACATAATTTTCATTCCCTATGGGGTTTTGTTATGAATGCAAGTATGTTAGCACGCATGCTTGTTCATTTTTGTAAAGAATGTGAATATTTTGAAAATAAGTATAGATATTCTTTACATGAAAAGTGTTGTGTTTTTTTCCTTGTCATAGGATGAAGGAATCTTCATACTTATATCATTCCATCGCACACAAAGTGGAGTCGTGCAAGTACTGTTTAAGAAGAGAACTCTTGTTAGCGGGAAATTGGTTAGAACCGGCGGTTCTGTGCTCGTTGTTGGTGTTCCGTCGGTTCTATTGAAAAATTGAACATTTTGTAGATCCGCTGGAAGGCTTGCTGCGGGATTGGAACGTCAAATACCTTGTTGGCGGAGGACCAGAGTGGTCGTGACTCGAGCCGATTCGCCGCAAGCGGCGTTGGCGCGGTGGTGGCGAGGGTTTCGGAGACAAAACCCTATCATGGGCTCGGCGCGAAAACGCGCCGAACCCATGATTGGGTTTGGCGATAAGCGGACGCCAGATAGGGTTCCGCGCTGCACGTGAAGACAACATAGGGCTTCTCTCACGATAAAACACAACGATAGCGCGCTGGAAGTTCACTAGCACCTTAATATTTCGTTGGAATCCGTCATTGACGACGCATTCCAACGACTCCCAGCATCACCCTATGATTGTGATCAACGCTTTTGCTGGCTATCATTATCATCGCTTATCTGTACGGATTTGCGGTAACGCTCACGGCTATACAAGTGTGTGACGGATCTTAACAGTTGGTTTAATAGAAGGCGCGTGAATCTCCCTTCGCTCCGATTGACTGAGATTCCGTCCCCCTCCACCGCGTTCCTGTCGTTTTGTCCCTAATGGACTCATCGAATATGAAGGGTCTGCTTGCATGACCAATAGTAGGACCTGAATGCATTTTTTGCTACGCTATCAATGTCGATCTGCCAATGGCCTTGAGGTTGATTGTTCATGGGTTGCGACCTGTCATGGAGAGGTTTCTCTCCATGCCTATTCAGCAGTTGAGGAATGTTCCTCATGGTCAGTTCAATGCGGAAGGTGTGCCGGACATCGGAAAGTGCAGAACAGGCCATAAACATCGGAAAGCGCAGAACAGGCCATAAACATATCTCCCCTAGGTCCCTTCGCCGGTCACCGAATTTGATTCCGTCCGAGGTCATTTGTCTCGTCTGGCCAATTTTTATAATTTTCTCCCGAAACTGGCCACGAATCGGCGTCCTTCTCAATATCGGCCATAAAGTGTCGCTCCCTCTCAGATTTAGCCATAATTGACTGCGCACTACAGCCTCCCTCACTATGTCAGCCATATTCAAGCGCGCGCCGGTTCCTCCTTTCAAATGTGGCCATGAAGACGGGTCAGGGGAAAAGGATCAAGCAAGAAAGTAATAATGACAAAACAAGCCTCGTAAACATTCGATGATCGCCTAAAGCCATTCTCAGTATTGAAATGTACAAAGATGTACATGAAAGGTAAAAAATCAACTTCAAGCATGAACAAAGAGATAAAAAATGAGAATCACAACTTTGAAATGAAATGAAACCGTATTTTGAATTTGAAATTCCTTCAAAGAATCTTGTAATCTCGAATTGGTGATGTAAATTGAAACAAAATTATTAACCCTTTATAGGGTAAGAAATTTGTGTAAAATTCTATTACTCATTAAATGCATAAAATAATTAAACAAAAAAATTGTCCTCATATATCATCTCATACATTTCCTTGGGATAAATTTATCTCTCTCATCCCTGTTTTGCTTTCATTTGGACAAAAATATAAATAAGTATCTTTTATTCTGAGATCTTGTTTCAAAATGAAAATATCTTCATAAAAATTCTGTTTACATCAAAATTGACGTGATACTTGAAGCTCTAAGGACATGGACAGGCAAAATTAATACTTAATGTTAGAGGTGACGATCACAGCCCATATTTTTCTGGTTAAGCTGGCGCTGTCGGTTTCAAAATCGAAGGAGCCTACAAGAAGTTAGGGAATTTTCTGTAAAAACTTCACGGGTTCAACGGTGTAGATTTTCTCCGCTTCTACATGCCACATTGAATTCTGGCATCTAGGTCCACGGGGGGAATGGACCCTAGAGCTGTAAAATATTGTGTGCTGCATGCACAGCAGGGCTGTGCATGCCTGCTGACCTAGACCAGTCAGCAGCTATGTAGTGCGACTATGCACTGTTGGGTTTTGGGCTAGGTCCAGTTAGGGTAGGGCTACAACTGACCGGGCAGTGTGGACCGCCTTGCATCGGCTGTTGCATCAGCATGACTCAGGAACAACATGCAAGGCCCAGAGTGGGGACTACCCTGCATCAACACATGCATGCACGACACAACACTATGTCACAACATACATGCACGAGTCATCAGCCACATGTAAAGCCATAAGTAGGGCCCGCTCTGCATCAGTACAGCCATGCACGACTCAGCAGCAAGAGCTATTGGAGGGGCTACTACCTACAAGAAGATTCCCAGGCTAGGAATCTTCCCACCTACAGCCCGAAGCTTCCATCAGCCTGGACAACTGTCAACTTGCCCGAAGCCTCCTATAAAAGGTGGCGAGCATGGTAGTCTTCAATAAAAAACTTAGTCACCACCATGCTTTCCCCCCGTAGTTTACCATAACAGCCTCCACCACTTCTAGACACCACCTGAGGCCAAGACTCTGCAAACACTCTTTTTAAGACCCTAGTAAGCCTGGTAGCAGTCTGCCAACTTGGGCAGGAGGACACCCCTGACTACCTGAATGCCTGAGTACTTGAAGGCCTGACTACTAAGAACATGTGGCCAGACTATGCTCAAGACTCAAGCTACTGTGCTATTGTTGTCTTGCTAGGCATTGCCCACCTGTGGGCCAAGAGTTTTGTGTGGGCATGAGAGTCCAGAGTTAGTCTCTAGCTGAGCTGTGTTAGCTGTGCTGTTTCTTGTATTATTTTTGTGATCAATTAAAGTCATTCAGTCCCAGCATTCTCCTAGTTCCAGCTTTATACTCTTTCTATGGTTGCTCTCTTTCCACAACAGTCCCAGCAGGAAGGAACCTAACCCTTGCTACACCCCATAAACATTTACATGGTATCAGAGCAAGGTTTGTGCTGACTGCATCTAGAGTCTCAGTCCCAGCTAGTGCTATTCTGGAGGAGTTGTAGAATCCAATCGCCTACGAGGAGCAACTGACGTCTTCAAGCGCCCGAGGTGGGATCCAGCGTACAAACGTTCGAGGCAACGTGGATTACATGAGCAACATGAAGATGGAGAATTCAGGTGCGAACTCTCCACTTCTTGATGAAAATTATATCCTGCATGGTTTGTGCATGGGGCAAGATCAAGGTCGACATGTGGCAAAGAAGGCGTAACGTAAGGCGGAAGAAGCGCAACGCTTGGCGGATGAAGTAAAGCGCATGGTGTAGCAAGAAGCAACTAAGCACCAGGCTGTGGAGCAAGAGACCATGGCATTAAGGCAAAAACTAGGTGCACAAGAGCTACTCCGATAGCAAGAGCACGTGATGCTCAGTTGAATCAGCTTCAATAGTGGATGGCATACCTATAGAAGCAGAACTAGCCACAACAACAACTGCAACTACAACAACAACAATAGCAACAGCAACAACAACAGTTTAATCACGCCCAGCAATCTTCACAAGCATCATTAGCACATCTACCTCAGCCAAGTCCTCCACCCGTCATGCAACAACCTCTTATTCCTCCACAAGTGCCACTAGTAGCATGAGCAGTAGTAGGAATGTAACAACAGTTTCTAGCCCAACGGCCATAGGTTCTATTGGGCATGCCCACGATGGCACCATTTCATCCATCACCTCAAGCACCAACGCCTCAAACATACATGAAGCAACCACATCCAACAGTGCAACTTGTGTTTCAGGCACAACTGGTAGCAGCGAATGTGTAGCATTGTCACACAACTCCCACACTAAGAGTTGGGTATAAAGGATTAGAGGACATTGTGCCAGCAGCATCAGCCTTTCTGCATCTGCACAAGATCAAGATCGACCAGTTCGATGGTGAGAACTTCCCGCACTAGGCCCACAAGTCCAAACAAGTGATCCAGATTCACAGCATCTGGAAGTTCTACACTAGCTACTACGTTCCTCCTCCCCAAGGATCTCCACCACACATCGTGTTGGATTTCAACTTCTTAACGCATGTTGCATACGTTGTGCTTGACAATCAGCTAAGTCCTCGCATTCAGCAAGCCATTCGCATGTACGAGGTGAGAGCTGAGCCAGCCAAACATGCATGGTCCTATCTGCTATGGACCTACAAGTCGGGCGACTCCACTTTCAAGTCTCATTTCCTCACAAAGCTCTCCCACATCAGCTTCAACATCTTCAGTAACATTGAGAGCTACATCAACAAGGCAAAATTGCTCTATGACCAACTTGCCATCATAGACACACCCATCTCTGAGCCAATCTTCGTGACCTTCCTACTCAACAGCCTCACTGGAGACTAGGATGGCGTGAAGAGATTTCTCAAATTCAAGCCTGAAGCAGAACTGAAAGAGGCATACATTTGCAAGATGCTATTGACAGAGCAGAGAGACCGCCAAATTACAAGCAAAAGCTGGAATTTTTAGTAATATAGCTTACCAAAATGAAGGAGAAAAGAGCGTGTCTCACTCCCTATTGAACAGTCATGTAGTGATGAAGTCAGTGTACTCCCATGATTCAACGCGCTCCCTCCTAAAGGTAATCGTATGCAATGCCATCGGTTAGCTAACCGGATCACATCTTGATATCCCGTTTCATTATTGTAAGAAGAAAGGGCACGTGAAGAAAGACTTCTTCAAGAGGTTGCGTGATAAGGAGAAAAGGAGGATGTAGAGCAACTTTAAGGGAAAGAAGCAAGGGGGAGAGAGTTAAGAGTAAAAAGGACGGTCAGGTGTTCAACAAGAAGGCATAGGAGGAAGGCAAAGGACAATCGATTGACTACACCACATCAGTGTTCCAACTCTCCGACAGTCAGAGTGACAAGCTGGTTTGCTCACTTAATGTTTGGTACTTGGACAGAGGGTGTACCTCTCACATCACGTACCACAATTTGTGCCTGCACAACTGCGAGCCTTTAGATTGAAACTATGTGACAGTCACCAACAATAACCAGGTGCTCGTGCTTGGTAAGGGAATGATGACCGTGACAAGGTATGATGGAGCACAGGTCAAGTTTGGCAACGTTCTCTACGTACCTCACAATACTATTAACCTCCTCTCCCTCGGCGAACTCATAAAGACAGGAGCTCGCGTCATCAGTGACGACAAGCATGTCACGTTCAAAATCCGTGAAGGAAAAACCTTTGTAGAAGGTCAGATCCTTCCTCATGGCATGATTGAGGTGGACTTCAGTGCACCCGCTCAAGTTGAGACAGATTCCCCATTTGTAGCAACAAGTCTATACCAACGTGCAGGTGCAAATGCTGTAGTGTGGCACAAGAGGCTTGGCCACATCTGCAACTAGTTGGTGGAATCCATGGTGAAGAAGGGCCATGTCAATGGCCTCGACATTAAGAAAAGTGGCCAATGCAGAACTGATCCTTATGAGGAATGCGTTCATGCCAGGTTGCAACGACAAATGTTCCCTCCTTAAAGCAAGTGCAACATCAGCCAAAAGTTTAGAATACTTCACACCAACATCTACAAACCGCTCCCCTCAGCAAAAATCTATGGTGGACACTGTTACTTCCTCATCTTTGTGGATGATGTGACACATTTTCTTTGGAGCTACCATCTCTGAACCAGAGATGAAGTGCCAACCTACTTTAAATGGCTGGAAATGGTAGAGAGGCAAAGCAACAAGAAGCTACAAGTCCTACGCTCTGACAATGCTCACGAGTACACTAGCATAGAATTCATGTTATAACTTTAGGACATGGGCATCGTACAGCAGATCTCTACACAATATACCCCGTAGCAGAATGGTGTTGAAGAAAGGACGAATCGCACTGTTCAGGAGACATTCAAATCCATGCTGCTAGGAGCATAGCTGAACAACTTCTGGTGGTCTTATTCTTTGAGGCAATCTATTTGGGTGCGGAATTGTGTATCACACATGTCTTTACGAGATATGACTCCATTTGAAGCATGGCACGACTGCAAGCCGGACATCACCATGCTTCGGACATTTGACTGCATGGCTCTTCGCCACGTCCCAAATGAATGTCATAAGAAGCTTGCAGACAAAGCAACTTGGGGCATGTTTGTCGGACAAAGCCCCAACATGAAAGGTTGGGAGTTCTACGACATCAACTCTCAACGAATCTTCACCAGTTGTGATGTTGTTTTTTTCGAGCATCTGACACGTCAAGGGTGGGAAGCTAAGCGCTCGACCGCACCAGACCTCCTAGAGTCATTTGATTACTCATTTGTGGACTCAATCCATGATGAAGCAGTAGACTATGATCCACTCACGACGGATTTGTATCAGGTGAGTGAAGAGGCGGTGCGCATGAGTGTGCCCCTCGCGGCTGACCATGACAAACGCATCGCAACTGATCAAGAGACGACCATAGTAGGCCATGGCGAATGCCTTCCCGTGGCGACAAAAGATGGTGCGAAGGCAACGCGGATGAAGAAACACAATGACACAATCGAACATCGGCACTTTGTACGCCTCCTATAGTAGCAAATGGAAGAACAACCCGAGGATGAAGCCGAATGCGACATGACAATCACAGCATGCACGCTGTATGATACAAACGATGAGGTACATGCGGACTTCACAATAGGGAATCTGATAGCTCTCCTTTCAAAGGCTTCATTTGCACTACCGCCCGGGCCAAAGTCTCTCAAGGAAAAACCGGCAGACAAGTTCACAACAGAATGGAAAGCAGTGCTAGATTTAGAATACAACAACCTCATGGAGCAGGGAGCTTGAGAGCTAACAAAGCTACCATCCGGCTCAAGTCTAATTGGTGTGAAGTAAGTGTTCAGGGTGAAGACAAAGGCAGATGGCAACATCAATAAATTCAAGGTGTGCCTGGTTGCAAAAGGATTCTCGTAGGTGGAAGGTAAGGATTTCTTCGAAACTTACACACCTGTCAGATGTTATACCACAGCACGCATCATGCTCGCCATTGCAGCGGTCAAAGACTACGAGGTGTAGCAGCTCGACATCAAGAAGGCCTTTCTGCATGGAGAAATGAACACTACGGTGTATATGAAGCAGTCAAAAGGGTATGATGACGGTAGCGGAAGAGTATGCAAGCTCGTTAGGAGCTTGTACGGGTTGAAGTAGAGCCCTCTCCTTTGGTACTACAAGCTACAGAGCCTCCTTGAGTCATTAAACTTTCATCCATCAGCCTACGGCGACTGCATATTTCTACATCATCAGGCTGAGAACAAAAGTCTAGACTGCTACATCCTTGTCTACGTCAACGATATCCTAATCATCGGCCCGTTGCCAGAATTCATCCACGCAACTGCTCGTGCAATGCTAAAAGAGGTGAATGTGACGCTGATGCCGAGATTTGAGTTCTACCTTGGCATAAACAACAAACGTGATCGTGCATCACGCATGCTCAAGTTCTCATGGTAATCTTACGCAGCCAAAGTCTTCGAATCGTTCGACATCCCAGATCGTCACGTTCCGACACTTCGAACGTAGTAGCAACTGATTCATTAAGGACCAAAGGGGAGAAATGAGACTGACTATCGAAGTAAAGTCAGTTTTGTCATGCAGGCTTCAAGATGCACACGACCTGACCTGCACTTTGCGGTGAGCAACATGGCGCGTGGGAATGAGACTTGTAGTGAAAGGGCTTGTAATGGGCTGGATCTTGTCCTCGGGTTCTTTCGAAGTACCTCAGACATAGGGTTGGTCTTCGGCTCGTCAAGCAACTTGGAGCTGAGCTGCTATGTGGATTCACATTTCGTTGGTAATGAGGAAGACCGTCAAAGCAGAAGGGGATTTGTTTGTCTCCTAGCCAGAACGACAGTCTCGTGGTCAAGCAAGAGGCAAAACATCATCACACTCAGCACAACTGAAGCTGAGTGTGTCGAGGCGACATCAGCAGCTCAAGAGGTTACCTAGTTCAGGAACCTCCTTGACAACTTCGGCTTCCCGCAGCACGGCCTGACCAAAGTTTTCGTCGACAAAAAATCGGCTATCGACGTTACAAACTCCACAAAACTTTAGGGGAGGACGAAGCACATTGACATCCGCGACCACTGGATTTGCTCAAAGGTGATTGACCACATGATTGTCCTCGAGCACATTCACAAAACAACGCAAGAAGCAGATTTTTTTGACAAAAAGTGTCCCGAAGAACATTTTTACAGGTGTATGGAGCAACGTGGACTTACGCGTAGTGCCCACTCACACTATCCCCGAAAGAAGAGCGACTTATGAGACACGCGATAGTCGAACACACGTGCCAACGCCATCGGCGATCTCTACTCAGAGAAAAACAAAGATTTGTGCCTCATGGTGCACAGAAATGTTTTTCTGGAGCATGCTGCAGAGATCCACAGCCATCAAGAAAATTCACTCGTAGAAAAAAATCCCAAGTCGTAGTGCGAGTCCTTTCATCACCGAAAAAATCAGTCACGTTAAGTTTCAGCGTGACATCCAAAAAATTCACATCTATCTCCCCTCAGCAACCTGTTACATAAATCGTGTTTTTCTCCAAGACAACCAACAGCTTCAACCACCCTCTTCAGTCCCCTACTTCGTTAAGAGACCTACTTTAGTCTCTTACATTTCTGAAAAAGCGTTCTACCAAAGACCTAGTTCAGTCCTCAAAGAAAAGTACAAATATGGCAGCATGAACTGGTAACTCGGAGTCAAATATGGGTCGCGAGATATGTTTTCACGAGGATGGGGTGCGAAGGGAGCAACGATAGCAGCAAACGAGTGGAGTAGGGCCTCCCGGCGGAGCAAGTGCGGTGAGAGCAAGGGGGGGGCGAGCTACGAGAGGGGCAGGTGGGACAGCAAGCGACAGGTCTTTCGCGATGGCAGGCATGGCAGCGAAGCTGCTTTCCGTTGCGGCAAGCAGCGAGCGACCAAACTCGCTCGCCCGCGATGTGGTGAGCGAGTTTGCCATAGGGGGGCGAGCGAGCTCGCACCTCCTAAGCGAGCTCGCGAACACCCCCCCACTAAAGTACGAAAACTAGAGATGAAGCCAGGAAAAGGAGGTAGCCGCCGACAGGAAAACATGGACAACGAGAGGAGGGGGTCGCAGCTATCTCGGCAAGCAACTTAGCAGTAGCGGTGATGACTCCAAACGTGCGACGAACGATTGGCGTGACCCTGAATCCAGCTATAGAAGTCAAAATCGCAGAGATTCTGGATGAAGGAGTATAGCTTTGACTTTGCACGAGTGAGGGCTAAAATGGTGTCAACAACACTGCTACTGCCATTTATACCTCCGCAACAGCCGCTGGACGTGCGGGGGAGAGGAGAATTTTTTTCATCTCTCCCAGCAACTTCTTTACCCACCAGAAAGTAGGAGGAAAGCTTCCAAGCAGGGGGCAAGTCAACCGGAGCGCCCCTCCATGCAGCATTATGCCTTGAAAACGCCTTTACACGCTTCCTTGCAGTAGAAGTCAGCAGAATTCGTCCAAGTTGACCTGAGAAGCCACCAAACCGTTTTTTGATGGCACAAATAGCAGAAAAAGGCCCAACAACAACGTCTTGAAGCCACAAAATAACTAGAAGGAGCCCCGGTCATTGGAGTCGAGAGCGAGCTTGAGCCCAGAGCAAGGAAAAACCTCTTCTAAATTTTCTCGACACCGAGGAAGCAATAAAAATTACTTCTGACATCGAATGTCTCTCACAGACACCCGACGTTACCAATTTCTTCACCGACAACTAGTAAAACTCTTTGGCGCACTAATCAAGGGGGAGTGTTAAAGGTGAACATTACTATGTCTGTCTTTAAATGAAAATATCTTCATAAAAATTTTGTTAACATCAAAATTGGCGTGATACTTGAAACTCTAAGCACATCGACAAGCACAAGTAATACTTAATTTTAGAGGTGAATATCACCGCCCATATGTTTCTGGTTAAGCTGGAGTAGTCGGTTTTAGAATCGGAGGAGCCTGCAAGAAGTTATGGAATTTTCTCTAAATAATTCGCAGGTTCAACGACGTTGATTTTCTCCGCTTGTACAGGCCAGATTTAATTCTGGCATCTAAGTCCATGGGGGGAATGGACCCTAGAGTTATAAAATACTGTGTGCTACATGCACAACAGGGTTGTGCATGCCTGATGACCCAGACCAGTCGGCAATTGTGTAGTGCGACTATGCACTACTGGGTTCTAGGCTCGGTCTAATCAGGGTAGAGCTACTCCTGAACGGGTAGTGTGGATCGCCCTAGATCGGCTGTTACATCAGCGCGTCTAAGAAATAACATGCAAGGCCTAGAGTGGGGACCACTTTGCATTGACGCATGCATGCACGACACATCACTCCGTCACATCATGCATGCACGAGTCATCGGCCACATGCAATGCTAGAAAAAAGGACCGCTCTCATCAGCACAGCCATGCACGACTCAGCAGCAAGAGCTATTGGAGGGGATACTGCGTACAGGATGATTCCCAAGCTAGGAATATTCCCACCTTTAGCCAGAAGCTTCCATCAGCCCGGACAGCTGTCAACTTGCCAGCAACCTTCTATAAAAGGTGGCCAGCCTGGTAGTCTTCAATCAACAACTTAGTCATTACCAAGCTTTCCGCCTGTAGTCTACTAAAGCAGCCCCCACCAGTTCCAGACATCACCTGAGGCCAAGACTCTATAGAAACTCTTCTCAAGACCGTAGTAAGCCTGGCAGCAGTCTTCCAGCCTGGGCGGGAGGACGCCACTGACTATTCGAAGGCCCGATTACCTGGAAGAGGTGGTCAGACTACGCCCAAGACTCAAGCGACTTTGCTAGAGTTGTCTTGCTAGGTGTTGCCCACCTGTGGGCCAGGAGCTGTGTCTACGCGTGAGAGTCCAGAGTTAGTCTCTAACTGAGCTGTGTAAGCTGTAGTGTTTCTTGTACTATAGTTGTGATCAACTACAGTCATTCTATCCCAACATTCTCCCAAGTCTAGCTTTCTTCTCTTTCTGTGGTTGCTCTCCAAGCACAACGGTTCCAGCAATAAGGAACCTAACCCTTGTTGCACCCCACAAACATCAACACTTGAAATCATGATCAATAAAATGTAGTACATTATGGAATAGTGTCTTATCAGGGAAAATTAGGTATATTACGAGATTCAATTCAAATGAAATGCTTGATCATGTATATTTTGACTGGATGTTATTAAAACTTGTACTATTTTTCAGTTTCAAGCATATAAATAGATATTCAATAATTCATTAATTTCCTTAATTTTAGATTCTTGAGATTTCTACATTTATCTTAATTCTATGGAATAGATGAATAAGATATATCAGAAAATTCATCTCATAATTTTGGAAAATAAATTCAATCATGAATTAAAGTTTTCCATAGATTGATTTTTTATATTAGTTTTATTAATGTTCCATCTTGTCAAAGGGCGAGAAATTACATGCAGATTTTCATCACCCATTTTAGGGTTCAAGATGATTTGAAGGAATTTAAAATTCTTTTTATAGTTTCATTTTATTTTAACATTGTGATTCTATTGCTTTAACTCTTGGATCATGCTTGAAGGTGCATTTTTAATCTTTCGTATACATCTTTGGACATTGCAAACCCCCCGAGAATGGTTTTTGGAGATCATCGAGTGTTTACGTGGCTAACTTTGTCAATATCATTCGCTCGCGCGATCCTTACATGTCGACCGTCTTCATGGTCACAATTGAAAGGAGGAGCCGGCGCTCGCTTGAAACCGGCTAAAATAGTAAGGAAGGTTGCGGAGCGCAGTCAAGCTTGGCCAAATCTGAGAGGGAGCGACACTTCATGGCCAATATGGATGACGATGCTGAGCCGTAGCTATTTTTGAAGGATCTTGAAAAACATGGCCAAAAAACTCCTCCACATTCATGTCACTGCTCAGAAGCGCTAACTAAGACTTTCATTTTCTCCCACCCACTAATTAAACGCACGACCACCGTGGCTGGTGAAAGTTTGAAGGCATCAGGGGCTCAATTGGTGCTGTGATTTTTCTATTGATCCTATGAGCCCGTCGGTTTGATTCGCGGGATGTGGCGTGAAAAACGGCTCTGCAAGCGCATGCAAACGCTTACGAGTGTGCCAAAGCACTAGTAAAGAATCAGAGGAGGAATCAAAGGACTCCCACCAATTCACAATGACTTTATTGACATGAAATCCTACGTGGCGGGGTGTCCAACGTCTAGGAAACGTCTTAAGTGCGGCGAACCGAAGAATCAAAGCTAAGACCCACTCTGAAGACGTTCACTTAAAAACATGTTTTAAAAATGGTTTCACTCAATCGACAAAGTCATCTACGGCTACGAACATTCTGCAAACCGATTCGAAACTAGTTGAAATCGCTCGTTTTGCTTGACGTCGCTCTATTCGGGAGGTGAGCAATGAGTAGGTGGCCCATCAGAGTAGAATTCGCGTCTGCAAAATCAGGACATTGAGCCGCCGATGTTGTAAGGGGTACACCTGCGAAAATTGTGGACACGATAGCCGGGCCCCGTTGATTTGAACCAGTTCCCTCTTGATGACAGAATCACAAAAGAATCATAATTTAGGTGCAAAATCGTACAAACCCTACAATCAACAGCAAAATCACAGTGCTGGTTCACCCCCTTAGTTGTGGGTGATGGAAAACTTCCACGAGGGTGATTTGAGATTTTTGAAAATTCGCAAACATTATGAAGCCAGTGCTTCCCGAAAGCGTGAGTACTTCAAAGAATATTGCACAAACGACACAGACTGCTACCAAAAATCAAAACGAGGATATGGGTGTGAAGTAGGTGTTTCACTAAGGATGCACCATCTCTGAATACGGACGTCGATGACGAGATGGGTGGGAAGAAATAATCAAGCGATTTGGGGGTTTGAAGGGACTAAATGACTAAGTCACCAATCAAGATCTCTAAACTAGTTGCCGCTTAGATTTCCATTGCAAAACTTGGACAAACAATGTTTACATCTTGCGATTAGGATAACTGTCTAGATGTGAAAATGACCTTCATCCTGCTGAAACCTTCTCTTGGGTGATTATCGGTAAAAAATGTACAAAGTAAACATTCTACAAAATGCAGTTTTAGTCGTATCTTGCATCTCTTCCCTCAATTTTGTCCCTGGAAAATAATTCCGATTTCGGTACAACCTTGGAAAGACAGATGGTACGGTCTACGTGTCCTTTGGTGTTGATTTCCACGTTGGCTTTGCGAAACCCTCGTTTAATTTTTTGTTACTTTCTCCCTAGAGGTGGAAACCTACACCTGCACCTTTCAGTGGGAACTTTACAGACAAGCTGTCGTTCCACGTGGGGTAACCACGCGAGGGGAGGTACCCCATGGGGTTATGTGGGAGTCGCAACCACTAAAACCACCCCTAGTGAGAGTGTCGTAACACTCTTATCGATAGAGATGAAATGGGCATGAAAGCACCGTGTGGTGCGCTCGTCTTCCATATTTAGAGTCTGTGGAGGATGCTACTGAAACGTTGGGACATGAAGAAGAATTTGATGTTTTGGTCCCATCGCAAGAGACCAGGGTGGGTTAATGAGGAAATTATCGCTTGCTGTCGTTGTGGAGGACTCAACATAACATAAACCATGGCTTGTGAAGGGATGGACTCAATCAGGGAATGGAGGTATGGTTTGAGGGGGACTGATGGATGAGAAATTGCTTCATAGAGGTGAAGCCAGAATTGATGGAGAAGGGTGCCTAGAACAAGGGCCCATAAGGGGCGACTCTTCTTGTTTCGTGGCACATAGAACAGAAGGGAGGTGTCGTGGAGACTTGGGCCCATGAAATGGGTGCGGTTTATCCATGATAGGAGTTTTGTTCCAGGGTGGATGCGAGGGCAGTCAAAAAAACAATCAGTTATGGTTACTTCTTGGTTACAGCGGGGGCTGTTGCCAGAGTTGGGTAGGAAATGGTACCGTCGTCTTACTTGAATCAAGTGGAGAAGGATGCGAAGGAGAACATCTCAAGCTTTATGTGAGAGTATTCGATGGTGTAGAATGGGGAGGATTTCTTTCCTCAAGGGGGAAGTGATCTGTTGAGGTGGGGAGAGGGAGGCAAAAATTCATTTAGTGGGAGGGGGAGCGTGGTCGTGGGTGGGGAAGCGGTGGAAGGGGATTGATGTTGATCCTGTGTGAGAGATATACGTGTTGTTTTGTATAATTGCGGGGACTACTGCATGGAAGGGGAGGTGGACACGTAGTAGCCGAGTATGAGGGGTGAGAAGATGAGTTCCGGGGTTGATGGAGAAGGCCTTGCTCACAAAATAGGAAGGCTGGGCTTTAAAAGGGGATTAGAATTCAGCAGGTTGTGTTAGGAAGGTGCCCCTTTGCACAAAGAAACTTGTGAGGGCGCTGAGCTGGTCGGCTGTTTGAGGAGAGGACAAAGCCGATCGCCACTCCTGAGGGATTGACCAAAAAATCTTGTTGAGACGACGAATTTGGGAGGGGGAGTATCCAAGGGTTGCTAGCTCCTTGTTTGTGCCTTTGCGGAATGCACAGGATGCTGTAGATGTACAGATATGATGGACCCAAAGTTGGTGTTGTAAAAGGAAGGTTTCTGCCAGATGGATGCCAAAGGGGGTATTTGATGGTCGTCGGAGCCATCTGTTTAGTGCAAGAGGTTCCGCTAGCAAGTCATCATGGCACATGAGAGGGGGAGGGATGTCTGGCTTTGTTTGGAAGAAAGCTTGGACGTACTCTTTCCATCGATTTGACAGTTGAAGAGGGATAGACGTGGGGGTATGAGATAGGGTGAAAAAAGACCTTTGTAGGGGAAATCCTGACATGTGATAGAGAGTGATTTCCATGGATGAAGAGGTGGGGTGAGGAGAGGGTATACCCACTTGGCATGGAGTGCATTGAGTTTTTGAATGTGATGAATTAGACCCAGTCCTCCATCTCGCACCTCGGCTGTGGCAACTGCCAGGGGAATGAGCTTCAGGGAGGTGGCAACATTGCGTTTATGTGAGTGGTGGGAGGAGAGAAAGAAGGTAAAGACGTGGGGAAGTATGCGCTTGATGTGTGTTGGAGGGGGAACAATATCGGCGTGGTAGAGATATTTTGGTTGAAGGTAGCTGTTGGCGAGCGAAACCTTAGCCTTAATCGTTGGATAAATGTTATTCCATTGTTGGATCCCTTTCTGTAGGGATGTCATAAGAGGCTTCCACGTATGTTGCGGGTCATGTATAGGAGAGAAGCGTATTCCGAGGACTCGTTCAGTCTCGTTAGGGCCTAATGTAGGGAGGGATGGGCAGACTTCCATTGCCCCTAGGGTTGAGAAGGAGGTAAAGCGGGACTTTTGGTGGTTGACCTTGAGTCTTATGATTGTGGCACAGCGTTGGAGGATAGACATGGCGATCTCTGCTTCCCTTGCATGGTTAACAAAGATGGTTGCGTCGTGGGCGTACCCTGCAAGTGTTTTCACTAGGTGTTCGGTCATTCGTATCCCTGGGAGTTCGTGTCTGATGGTGTTTGCGATGAATTCCATGCCACAAATGAAGAGGTAAGTGGCAAGAGGGCAGCCCTGTCGTACTTCAGATTTAATAGGCACCTTTTCTGTTAGGAATCTGTTCACAAGGGCGCGTGTCGTGGAGAGGTTGTGCAGAGACTCAACCCAAGTCACAAAGAGTGGGGGAATTCCCATGTGACGTAGGGCGTGGAAGAGGAAGGTTCTATTGAGGGAGTCATAGGCTTTGGCAAAGTCCACAAAGATCAGGCCTGAGTCGGGGTTGGTGTTAATTACCCAATGCTGGAAATCAAGGATTTCGGATATGGTAGTTTTGATTGTTCGACCGCGGATGAACCCAGTTTGATCTGGGTGGATGATGGAAGGCTGAATACAGGCCAATCGATTCGCTAAAAGTTTTGCAAGTATCTTGTAGTCCGTGTTTAGGAGGGAAATAAGGCGGTAATTGGTGATGTCTTGATTGTCTTCTTTCTTGTAGATGAGGGTGGTGATAGAGGCTATGAGGTTCTCGTCTGCGTACACATGGGGGTTTTCGGTGGGGAAGATTTTTTCCACGAGTGTCATGAGGTGAGGAAGGAGGACGGTGGAGTAAGAAACATAGAATTCTGCCGGGAGGCCATCCGGGCCAGGGTATTTGTTCCTTGGAAGGGATTCGAGGACCTTTTTAACCTCGTTTTGGGTGAAGGGTTTGATGAGACTGCGAGCCAGGCTTGGGGAGGTGACCTTATGTGGAACACGAAAGAAGGGGTGGGCTGCTGGGATGGCAGGTTTATCTTGGTATAGCGAAACCCTTGTGAACCCCTCGCTCTCAGCGCGATCTGTGCATCTCGATCACCTAGCCTCGTGTTATTTTCGAGGTTACCTGGTAAGCAAATGCAAGTGTCCTTCCAAGGCTCCGCTCCGTCAACACTGTGACGTCATCAGTGGTACAAAAACGCTTCCGTGTATCGGTACAGCTTCGTTGTACGTCTTTGATCCAAATGCAAATAGATCACCAATGAACGGAACCAGCCCCAAACATGCCATGGTCACCTACTCGGGTGGAAAGCGGCAGGACCAGTGTGCTGTACCCCGTCTCCGCGCTTGCCGAGAACACACCGCCCAGCAGACGCAACAGACACATCCAACTGACGGCTGCAACTGCTGCATTCAAAGCCTAGGGCAAGAAGATTTGCACGTCCTGCCACAGAGCCGCATCTGCCGCAGCATCCGCCTGAGGCAGCGCCTGAAGCGTCCATCCTCCCCCGCACCCGCGCTGAGCCTGATTGAATTCGAACCAAGTCGCAGGTCACATAGACCACAATGCGATGAACGCTCGCCACCTGGACGCCATGGCGACAGCCTCCGCAACATTCTCTGCCTCTGTGGACTCAACAGACGTGGGAGTCGCCGGTACCGCCGCATCGCCCCCAGTCCCTGTCGCGGGTGCCAGCTGTACCAATCCGCCCCAGTCTGCTGCAATCGTTTCCCTGGAGAATGCCGCCAAAGCACTGCACGCCTGGGACCTCGCTTTGCTGTCCAGGGGCCTCCAGGGACAGCAAAGCGACTTTTTTGCCAGCGAAACGACAGCTCCCAAAGTGTACCGCGCAGACGATCTGCACATGATGCACACGTTTCTGCAGCAGCAGCCGCAGCAGCAGCGCGGCCTGCCGCAACAGGAGGAATGGGAGCAGTCGCAGCTCGCCGCAGTACGGTGTGAGAGCCCGATGCAGCAGGCGGGTGGCCATGACGGCGTGGCGATGGCGGCAGCTGCATACTGGCCGATGGGGCTGGAGCGGCAGCGGACGCAGCACGCGGATAGCACGGGACCCCAGCAGCAGCCAACGCAGCAGTCAACGCAACATCGACCGCAGCTGCCAACGCAGGAGGGGCAGTTTTCGGAAGACAGCGCTGCCATGGAACCTGAGTCTGCGCTCTGGCCGCAGGCCGCCACAGAAGCCCATGTTGTTCAGATTCCTTCCGCGCAGTGCCCTGGTGTCGCGGCAGCAGCATCATCAGCAGTAGCGGCAGCTTGTGGCAGACAGGGGGATTCGAACCCGGCCTCCGTGGACGCCGACGACGTTGTCGCCAGCCTATGTGGAGAGAATGTGATGGAGTGCTGGGGCAGTGCTGGCAGCAGCAGCCGCAGCAGCAGCGGCAGTTTTAGCGTAAAAGCGGGCTGGTCGGACGATGAGCTGGGTGCTATGGTTGCGGCAGTGGCTGCTCGGAGGGCTGTTGCCCCACCCACTCCCCGAGTGGTAGGAGAGGCAGCAGCAGCAACAGCAACAGCAGCAGTGACAGCAGCGGCAATGAAAGCAGCATCAGCAGCAGGAACAGCAGAATCGGCAGTGGCAGCAGCAGCAGCAGCAGCAGCAGCAGCAGCAGCAGAAGCAGGAGTAGGAGGAAGAGCAGCTCCTTCCCACTTCGGTGCAGGTGCAGTGGAGTCGGTGAGGGGGGAGGAAGGTGAGGGCGTGGGAGATGCGGACGAGTCGGCGCCAAGCGGAGCCGATGAGTCCGCTTACTTTGCACACTTGCTGCAGCTGCAAGGCGGTGCGCTGGAACTCCTCGGCGACAGCAGAATGCTGCCTCCTCTCCCTTGCCTGCCGGCTCCCGCTCCGATGTCTCCGTCTCATCTCATGCCTGCGGTCGCAGAAGTCCACCTGCCTCCTCCTCCATCTCCCTCCTTGCCGCTGTGCTTCGCCCTTGACCCGACACCCCCGCTCACGCTCCCGCTCCCTGGTTTCGCAACAGCAGCGGCAGACCACGCGACCTCAGAGTTTGAGGTTGCGTGCCCCGACTCGCTGGGTCTCCCAGCCGCCTTTCTGGAAGGCCCGGGCCCGCAGGCAGAGGTGGGTCCCGCCTCAGCGTGCGACGCGCCGGCACGGCAGGCCCTGCACGCCATGGCCTGTGCGGGGAGTGGCTCGCTCGCGGAGGACGTCGGGTGCAGCAACGTGTGGACGGGCCATGGTGGTGCTGGAGAAAGTGGAGTGGGAGGAGGGTTCAGGATACGAACAGGAGTTGGAAGGAGAGGAGGAGGATGGTTAGGAGGAGGAGGTGGAGGAGGAGGCGGAGGAGGGGGGGGGGGAGGAGGGGGGGGTGCAGGAGTTCATGAAGTCCAAGGAGAAGTTCATGGACGATATAATCTGCCATTGATGGGCGTCACAGCTGCCGGCCACTTCTCTGGCCTCTCCATGTACCGCTGCGCTGCTGCTTCAGACCCTGGGCCCATGACTGGGTCTGCGTCTGCCTCCGCCGACGTCTCCGGCTGCAGCACGGGCCATCGCAGCGACGGCGACGTCGTCACTGGCGGCGGCCCTGGGAGCAAAGCGGGCGATCTGGGCGCGGGCAGGAGCAGGGTGGCGGACACGGCGACGACGGCGGCGGCGGAGGAGACGAAGATGCCGCTGTCGTCGCGGCTCGCGCAGGTGTTGCGCAACCTGGAGGAACAGAAGGGGTCCGCCGTGTGGCAGCGGCACGCGGTGGCGGCAGCAGCAGGCAAGGGTGGGGTGCGGGGCAGCGGATTGCCGAGGCCGGAGGAGAGAGTGGGTGTGCATCAGTCGAAGCAGGGAAGAGATGGGAGGGGGCTGGTCGGAGGGCGGTGTGAGCCGCAGCCTTCCTGGCAGAGTGCAAGCGCCACCGGCAGGCGTGGCACGAGCGCTGAGGGCTTTGGAGCCGGGAGGTTGAAGCGGGCGCGACCGAGCGGCCCTGCTCTGGCCTCGTGTGGAGATAGCAGGAGCCCCCACGGCGCCCCTGCTGGAGATAGGTGGCGCTCATCGAGCGAACCCGAGAGGGTGGGGAGTGGCGGGACTCCGCAGGGCTCCTCCGCCCAACCCTTGGCCATGAGCCTGCCCGCACCGCCGGGTGCTGCCTGCGCGCTGCGCACGCCTGCTTGCCTCGACGGCCTTCCTACCTCGGTCGTCGCGCTCTCCCTCCCTGCTGCTTTGCCCCCACAACCGGCCGCACCTGTGCCCACGGCTGCAGCAGGGCCAGCAGCATTGGCTGCTGCAATGACTGGGGGAGCAGCAGCCTCTTTGACACTGGCTGATGATGGTAGAACTGATTCTGGAGGAGGAAGAGGGGGAGATGAAGTAGGGGGGGATGCAGCCAGTCTGGGGGCCGGAGGCAAAGTCGAAAGAGGAGGAGACGGAGGAGGAGGAGGAGGAGGAGGAGGAGGAGGGATTACGGAAGGAGGGGCTCGAGGAAAAGAGGTGGTACTAAGGCGGCTGCAGCTGCAGGCACAACAAATGACAGTGGTGAAAGTTGAGCGGTCGCGCATAGCGATGGGCGCCCCTGCTATCTCAGGCCTGCAGGGCCTGCTGGGCCTGAGGCAGGGGCGAGGCGGAGCCCTTAGAGGTGCAGCTATGGGCAGCGCAGGCGCAGGGGCAACGCTGGGCCTGGGGCTGGGGGCGGCCGCTGCCATCACTGCTGCTGCGCGGGGCTTCCCGCTGGGGAGGCTGCCTGCAGGGCTGCTGTCTGGATGCGGGGTGGGGCCGGAGGGCACGCCGCTGGGGCCCGAGCGCGGGTGGGAGTGTGGGTTCCAGGAGCCCATCTGTGTGGATACGAAGATGTTGCTTGCAGAGTACTGGAAGTCAGTGGCGGCTGGCAACATGGTGCGCGGTGTGGCAGGCTTTGCATTCCTCTGAGAGATCAGAGTGGGAGAAGAGCGGTAGAGAGAG
>SZWC01001508.1:10390-66912 GCA_023375785.1 Penium margaritaceum
AATGCAGATTATGTCGCCGGGAAACTTTGCTTCCAAAGCAAGTGCGACTGCCACCACGCAACGCTAAAACTTCTGCTCTTCACTGCGGTTTGTTGTTGCTTGCTGCTGCTGCTGCTGCTCCTGCACCTACGCGCTGCAGCTCTTGCAGAGACCTGCAATGCTGCTGTGGTAGCTAACTGCTTGCGATGGCCGGTTGTTGTTGTCTGGTGCCAACTAAGCGACAGACTCCTGGCGCATAATGCAACGCATGTGGATACTGCTGCTATGCGTTGGGGCTACAAGCTATTGAAACGTGACTACCACACAGCTGTTGCTGCTATGGCTGCTGTTGCTCTCTACCTACAAGAAGAAGTGCTGGATTTTCTCACTTGCCCACACGCGACTGCTACTGGGGTTTTCAAACTCATGCTGCTTGTCTGCATCCATCACGTTGCTTGCACGCGGCTGCTTGCCAATAGGGCTGCCACGCTGCTTGCACGCTAAATGCTGTTGATATTACGAGTTGCCAAGTGAAAGCGGCTGCTGCCACTTCTGTTCCACACAACGCACTACACAATACCGTTGCCAATGCTACTGCTACTACTACTGCTGCACACTGTGTAGCAGTAGCAGTAGCAGTAGCAGTTGCACTGTTGCTGTTGGCTGCTGCTACTTTGCATGCATATTGAGCACTCACGCTCCTCCAAGGGTTGTTGAGTTGTCGCTGCTTTGTTGCTGCACAGCAGCGGCTGCCGCCTATGATGCTGCCGGTTCTACCACCCAAACAGCGGACGCGACAGCACCCGATTGCCTTCAAATGGCCCAAAAAAAAAAAAAAAAAAAAAAAAAAAAAAAAAAAAAAAAAAAAAAAAAAAAAAAAAAAAAAAACAGAGATATTCTTGTTGCAGTAGCAGAAATGTTGGCATAATTGTTTCTCCCCCGGCACATATTTGCCTATGTGGCGCCACGTGGCACACATCCGCTGCGTTCTGACCTGCTCTTTTGCCTTGCTTCTCACACGACTCCCCAGTGCTCTCATATCATGCTAAAATGAGTCTAGGGCATGCAGGTCCATGCTAGATGAGACATGATCTCTAGTGGTGATCAGAAGAATTGAATTGCCAAGATTTGGCCAAGTCTGGAAAGAATGAGTTAAGAATAAAGGAGGGAGAACAATGAGCCCTACTGAGGGCTTATGTTCTACGAACTGGCGGCAAGCCCACCAGGCCCTGTCATCCCGGTCCCACCAAAAGGCACAAACAAGAAATATGCATTTCACAGAACATGAAACCAACAATGGAGGTCTCCCGAGGCACCGCAACAGTCAACCGTGTGCCCGGGTCTCGACTGACGGAAAGATATGCAGTGTACCTAAAAGGTATCCAGACTCCACGGTGACACAATAGATTCACCGACTGGAGAGGACAGGCAAGTTTAGGCCTCCCGAGATGCCGGAATATGTAACCGGGCGTCCCGGTCACAGCCACATGCAAAGTACACATGTCTGACAAGGGGTTCACAAGACTAGACCAATCAGTGCTGGATCTCCTGAGGTACCGGTACAAACCATCATGTACTTGGGTCTCAACCATAGAACGAGTAGATCACCTGTCAAAGACTATGCGGTGAATTTATACTGGGTCTCCCAACACACTAGCACAAGTCATCAAGTGTCGGGGTCTCGACCACCAAGAAGACTCTACAAAACATGTATGGGTGAACTAAGCTGCTAGAATGCACCATAAATATCACACAAGGAGTAATGTAGCCACTGGAGAACCATCAGCATAAACTTGGAGGATATTGCTACACAAGACTACATGATACCGTACTGATATTTGATTTCGTGGTCATTAAGAATTTCAGCCCTGTAACTTAGATTCGTTACTGTTTTTAATTAATTTTCTGTTTCCAAAACGAACAAAACGGGTCCTACCCGTAGCCTTGATTTCGATTTTTGGCCCATTTTTTCCTTTCTTGCCTTGATTTCCGGCTCGACTCCGACGTCGAGCACTGTCAAAAACTGCCGTGGGCCTCAAGCACTGGCTAGCGCCAACGTGTCCTGCGCACCAATGGGAGAACGAAATCACGGAACGTGGCAGATCCACGTTACACTCGCTCGAAGTCAGCGGATGTGACCCGATTTCATTCTTTTCTTTCAACTCACCACACAACAGGGTTGAGGGAAATATTTTTGCGTTGTCAAAATAGAACGAAATATGTGCCCCCGTAACCAAATACATGAATTCGTACGAGAAAAAAAATAATTAATATCGAAATCAAAGATCAGTACGGTAGCTCAAAGCCCATACACCAACAACAGTTTGGGGCTTTGGCGCTCGAGCCAAGCGGCGCTTGCGAGGCGGCGGTGTGAGTGGCTGCTTCAAAATTCTCCTTGGAGAAGTCGGGATGCTTCGAGAATATCAAGGAGCTTCTTAATAAAAGTATAGCGCCACTGAGAAGTTGACTGAATGATATCGAACCATCGGTATGCTTTGCGACACTTTTGTAGACCATTCTGGAAGCTAGATTAAGTTGTTGGAAAATTCTGGAACGAACACCGAAGGTCACGGAGTTGGCCAAAATACCCTCGGCCGAACGGCGTAAAAATACCGAAGTCGTCGCGGGATGGACCATGAATGTAAAAACAGTAATTCCCACTCGTGGAGTTTAGAGACTCGTGTACTTCAAGGAAGTAACACTTTTCCCCCTTTTAGCCGTGACTTTCTAGCGTGCGAGTAAACGTAAGCCAATGACGGTATTAGTAACCGTTAATCAGATAGTCGAAGTCTCAGGGTTTGTCGCAGGACTCCCGGCTTCTGTGTGCAGCGTTATAGCCATGCCAACTACTTGGTTGGTTTTCCACAGCGGTAATGTCCGAGGATATCTTCAATCACGTACTCCGTATCCCCATCCACTTGTACAGGAGATGGAGGTGTGATGTTTCTGTGGGGGAAATTTGTGTTGGGGTCCAGTTAGTGCTTGAGTTTGCTGATGTGGAAGATAGGATGTATCGCCATGCTGCCGGAATTTTCTCAATCTCAAACAGTCCCAACCAACAGGTTTGAGCTTCGCGAAATTCTGTCCTTTGAGTTTGATGTTTGCTAAGCTGAGGAGGACGCAATCACCAGTGATCAACACGTCATTATTGCAATGTCGATCAGCCGATTGATTCATAGTTTCTGGAGTCTTTGCAAGGGTCCATGTTTCTTTCCAGACATTTGCGAAGTCCCTCTGGTATATGTTGACCACGGGGATGTTACTTTGGCTCTGTAATCCAGCCAGTGTGGCAAGAAGTTTGGGGTACACCACTTCGAAGGAAATTCTACCTGTTGGGGTGGAAGTGGCGGAGTTGTATGCGAGTTTGGCGGTTGGAGATTTAGCCGTCCAATTGGTGTTGTGAGGCTTGCATAAAATGCGGAGGAGTTGTTCAGGTGTCTGATTGTTCCGCTCAGTCTGGGGATGGAACTTCATTGATAGTTGGATCCGACTGCCATAACACGTCATCAGTTAGCACCAAAAACAGCTAGTGAAGCAACCATCTCTGTCGCTGATGATGGTATGTGGTACGCCGTGCAGCCGAACGATCTGGTTTAGAAATATTCGTGCTTTCCCCTCTGCGATGATGGCGGTTTTCGTCGGAATGAAGTGCGATGCTTCAAAACCTGTCCATCATGATGAGGATAGCATCGTACCCCTCGGGAGTGGCGGGCAGTCCCGTCACAAAATCCATGCTGATATTGGCCCACAATTCCGTTGGATCAGGTAGGGGTTGAAGGAGATCGGGCGGTCATGTGTGACGGGATTTGTGTCTCTGACAGGTAACCCACGATGTGCAGAACGCCGCCATGTCGGTCTGCATCTTGTCCCACCAGTAGTAGTTTGCCAGCTTCTTAACCATCTTGTCCTCGTCAAAGTGTTCACCTGGACCTGTGTTATAGCATTCCTCCAATAGCATCCTTTCAAAAATCCTCGTTTGGAGGGACAACGATTGACGAGTGAATTGTCATTACCAGTAGGATTCCTCAAACCAAACTTGGTCTTGTCGTACACGCCGAACTTCTTGTAAGCCTTTGCGAATAGCCTTGCAAGGTTCAGGTCTCGTTTGACGATCAACGTGCTCATCTTGATCATCAAATCGGGTCGCTGACTCAAAGCGTCCTGTGGATTAGTTTCTTGATGCCGGTACTCGATAGTTGAAATTGGACTCGAGGAACTCCATCCATCGAGTTTGTTGACGGCTGAGATTTGGCTCTGTCTTGAGATTTTTCAGTGCGTGATGGTCGGTGCGAATGATGCATCGTTGGAATTTGAAGTAGCACCATCATGTCTTGAATGTGTGCTCAACTACGAGCATCTCTTTTTTGTGTTCCTCGTGGTTGAGTTATATTCCTCGTAGTTCTTGCGACATGCACACAAACAGTTGTTCTCCACCATTGCTATCTTGGAGGAGAACGACTCTGATGACTCGATGGGATGAGATGGTGGGAAAGATGTAGTCCACCATTGGATCTTCCAGTTTTAAGGCTGGTGCCGAGGTCAAAGCGTTTCTCAAGGAGTTGAACACTCCTTGTCCGTTGTCTCTCCAATTGCACTCTAGGGTTCTCCAAGTGAGATCAGAGAGAGGCGTTGGCACTCGTGCGTAGTCCTTTATGAATCAATGGTAGTAGTTGTAGAAGCCTAAAAACACTGGATGTCCCAAAAATTTATGGGCATCAGCCAACTAGCAACCGCCTCCTCCTTTTTCTGGTCCATGGTGATTCGTCCGCCGCCGATGATGTAGCCCCAAAACTCGATGGAATGGTGACCAAAATCACACTTTGAGAGATTTCCAAAAAAATATCTCTTTGTTAAACATTAAGAACTTTTTGGAGGTGTCCATTGTGCTACTCCGAGGTGCGGTTGTACACCAGGATGTCGTCGGGGTATACACCTACAAAATTGTGGAGCTATGGGAAAAAGATGTTGTTCATCGCCGTCATATGTGTTGTGGGGGCATTTGTGAGTCTGAATGGCATAACTGTGTACTCAAAGTGCTCGTATCTAGTGCAGAATTCCGTCTTCATGGCGTCCTTATCACATACACAGATCTGATGATACCCGATGCGTAGGTCAATTTTGCTAAAAATTTGGGCTTCACGGAGTTGGTAAAAAATTTCGTCTGCTTGCGAGAGGGGATATCGGTTCTTGATGGTGATGTCGTTTAATACTGGATAGTCTATGCACATTCACATCTCTCTGGTTTTATTTTGCATGAAATGTGAAGGTGCCGTGTAGGGTGACGTGGAGGGTCTGCTGAAACCGAATACCGTAGTGCCACATGATTTCGACAAAAATAAATAAATTATGGGCTGTAATCTTGATTCAACACCGGGTTCAATTATTATCTTGTAGTTGATAGCCGACGAAATCATGTTGTGTGGAACACATGAATTCAACAAATGGGCTCTTCTCGAGGCCTGGTTCACCACTAACCTGATACGAAGATGTCAATTATGACAGTCTGTGAAGGGGTTCGCTTGGCTTTGCCACGTGGCCTCCTCGGCCATCAAAATCAGATTTTCTAACCACGGCGAATCAAGCTGAAATAATGGCGAAACACTGAACACGGCCAGATGAAGCTGGTAGGAATAAATTATCCGTTTTCAATTACAACTTAAGGATTTGCATACTTGCACCCAAATTCATGAACTTTTCAACAAAACAAAACAATTATTATCGAAATCATGTGGCAGTAGGGTATCTCGTCTAGTTGTTTCTTGAGCTCGGTCACCTCTTGTTCACTCATCCGATATGTTCCGTTCACCGTTGGTTTGCTGTCCGGCTTTAGGTATATCTGATGGTCGATGCTACATTGCCATGGTAGCTCTTGGGGTAGTTCGTCTGGAACAACCCCTTTGAATGCCTTGATGAGCTCTATAAACTCCTTCGGTACGGGTGCAAAATGTTCAGGCGTCAAGGCCATTGAGGTCGCCTTGATCGATGTAAGTTCTTCTGCTTACCCTGCTTTCAGGTGGACTAGTCACGCTTGGGACCCATGCTTTAGGTATTGCTTGGTTATATCTAGAGATAACAATTGGCCTTTTGTGGCTGTCGTAACTTCCTTTGATGCTTCCACCTCTACTGCGTCCTGTAACAGCCACTACATCGTGGGTCGCTTGACTAGAGGCAGATGTCATTTCTTGTCATAATACTGACATAAACTGATGCACTGCTCTAGTAGACTTGCAGATTGTGCCAGTACAGGAAACCGCTCCCGATAATAATTTTGTGGTTGCTCATTGAGCAAGTCTTCCAGAACGTTATGTTGTGCAGATCCCCGATTTGCCGTTGGAGTGGTTCGCAAAGTTGAAGAAGCTGTAGTTGTCCATTGATGGCTTTTCCTTCAAACATCCTCGGTTCGGTATACAAACTCAGCTTTCAAACCATGTCATTGTTGACAAAACTATGAGAAGCTCCTCCATCTAGAAGTGCCGGTACTATCTTGCAAGTTTTATAACCCCTTGGTTGTACCCATTGCAGTATCACCAGTTGGTCGTCCTTGTACCCCTTATTAAGCTTTGCGATCTCAGGTACACTCGTCTGTGGCAATGTGACCACTAAGATGGGGCATCGGTTGATGCAAAATTTCCCGACCAGACAAGAGCCTTGCCGTTGACTCCTTTCCTTTACTGTTTCCCTACTCCTTACTCCCTTTGTACGATTTCTCCCACTTTTTGGCTTGTTGTTGACGCTTTCTTTAGTGGCGTAAGATATGGCATGGTTTTTTGCAGGTCTAGTAGAGTTGTTAATCTCGTTCATTGATGGCATCAATCTCCATCAGAGATGAGGTTTCTGTCAAGTGAGACTTCCCTCCGCCACGATATGTATTGTGGTTTTGATGTCACCAGCCGTTAGAATACTGCATCCAAGCATCATAGTCAGCACTGTCAATGAATTCTGTTGCTACAATCATGAAGGCCCTCCTGGATGCCAAAAATGGAAATTTCTCATCAAATATCTTGCTTGAGGCAGTTGCTATAATAGAAACATGGTTCACTGGGAGCGAGGTCACTACCAGTGATAATCTCGAGAAAATGCCGGGTGTACCACTGGATCGCTGATGTACACGTTGGAGTCTACACAACCCATCAGACTTCTCCTTCTGCTTTCCAAAATGAGTGAGTTTAGCATGCGTGAAGTCACTCCTTGTCTCTAGTGCCGTGAGACTGACGTGCCACGTCGGATTTATCTACTAGAGAGGTAGTACGTCTGTGGTCGATGATGTGAGAGCGGTTGCGACAGCCATTGATCCAGCTCCGCCAGTCTCCTGCTACTGTTGGATGGCCTTAAGATCAGACTTCCAACTCAAAATGGCCATTAGGTCAATTTTCTTTTTGTCGTTTTTGACCCCAGCAGCGGTGAAATACACCTCCAAACTTGTTAGCCACATCCCGAAAGACGGTCTCTTGGAGTCTGCGGGATTGAACGGCTTGAGAAGTACCAGTTGAATCCAGGTTTCACTCAAGAGTTATAAATTTGTCTCAGTGAGCACTGCTTTACGCGCACGAGAATTTTGAAGCTCCTCCATTGCCATGTTGAGCTGTTGGAGCCGATGGATGTTAAGGCTCTTGAGTCCCCGAAAATTTCTGTTACATGTATTTGTTGATTCATGCTTCTCGGCTGATGCTTCCCATCAATCCAGATGTCAAACCCATGGGCTGCAACGGGGGTGGAGGGTTCGCCGAGCCCGAGGGATCCAACGTCAGGTTGGACATCGGGTTCTTCGATGCTGTGCCATTCATCATGAAAGCTAATGCTGTCGTATTATTTACGTGGAGAGCCTCGTTGTTTGCATGCTTGTGATCCACCATTGTCGGAGTACTCACCGGGGACTGTTCCTCTTCATCCGGTGTGCTTGCTCATTTCACCATTGTCATTGCAAAGTCTACGATCTTCTCAATGGTGGAGATGCACCGAGGACTCGTGCAAGGTTGTGGCCAGGTAGTTAATGCATCGGTTGTCCCTCTAGCACTCTTGTGCTTTGATACCAAGTGTTAGGTCAAGCGGAAGCTAGCTGGTTAACAAGGATGAGGAGGGGGACAAAGATGATTCAAGGATTGGGGACAAATGGATCACTTTTATTAAGTGGTAAGTGTACTTTGATGACAAGTATTGAGTGAGTCAAGAACGTGTGTGCAATGCCAAGAATGAAGACAAGGCATATCTTGGGCCATCGGTGCTCGAGCCGAACAATGCGTGCGAGGCCGTGCCATGAGTAGTTGCTTCGAGAAGCTCAACCAAGAAGTCGGGAGACTTCGAGGAAATCAAGGCGCTTCTTTATACAAGCCAAGACGTCAAGAAGTCAACCGAACGGTATCAAAACATCGATATAGTTGAGGATATTTCTTTCGACCATTATGGAAGGTGGTTCAAGTTTTAAGAAACTTCTGGAACGGACATTGGAGGTCGAGGAAGTTGGCCAAAATGCCCTCGGCCAAACGGCCCAAAAATCCTGAAGTCGTCACACGCTGGGCCATGAATGTAAAAACAGAAATGTCCACTCGCAAAGTGTAGAGACTTGTGTATGCCAGGGACGTAACACAGAAGTCCCTAACCCACCACGAGTGGACATGTCTGTCCTTAAATTTGTGTCCTCAAGGCATTTTGACCACCTGCCCCGACCTCTTGTGTTCCTTTCCCCAAGAATATGACATGTTCGACCACTTTCTAGAGTGGTCGACAAAAGTGTCACAAACCGTATCAACATTTTGATATGGTCCGATCAACTTCTCGATGGTGCTAGAATTTTATAGTAGCTGGGCCTCGAAATTCTTGAAACCCCCCGACATCTCAGCTGAGTCTTTCCAAGCAACCACTCACAAAGCGACGTCGCACGCATTTCACTATTGGACCGCCAAGACCCAACATATGCCTCATTGTGTTTGTCGCTATAGTAAATTTGCGTTCTACATGTTTGACGTTATCATCCAAGTTTACTACTGTTAAATATAGACCATCCAGTTGTCCCAATTCCTCAAAAATATCTTCTAATCCCCATCCCATCCCCGTGAATCATCCTGGTTTTGCTCGGCGCAACACTTGGTAACAAAGCGCAACGGTGCTGGAGGGACGGCCGACACATAAAGTAGAAGATGACAACTTTTGTGAGAGTCAACAGAGTCTTCAGGAAATCACAAACCTCGTGGCAACAACAGTGAAGAGAGCGAGCGCACCCGGAGATGGACAACAGTACCTTGTACCTTCGGCAATGGAGGATCAGTAGCATGCGGTCAACAACACTCTCCAGGAAAACTAGGAAACGACGATAACTTACATCGCAAATGGCACAGCACCCATGACCCTGAAAGCCAACCCGATGACAAATCCCTTGGGCTCCGCGAACCCTTTGCCTCTGCCGTTGTCCACCTGGATGATACTTGGCACAATAAGAGACACTGGCCAACATGCTTGAATGAAGGAAGACCTCTACCTTAAGCTGTTGGGAATTTAAAGCCTCAACACTCATTTTCTCCAATTACTCACCACGGCAATGGGGAAGCTTTGGAATGCACATGCGTGGGAAACATTACTGACCACGAGAAATCTCCAAATCTTGAGTGAGCTCTAGATTTGACCAGCATTTCCGGAGCCATTCAATCCTACATACTCCAAAAGACCATTCATTTGGATGATGATTTTGGTTGTGTATTTCACTGCGTATGAGGTGAACAACGACATACAAAAAATGACATCGCAGCCTTGTTCTTCCTCGGCACACCTTTAAGTTGGTGGTCCAATTTTAAAACCATGCAACGAGAGCGGGAGACCGGCAGAGCAGATCAATGGTTCATGCAATTGCTCTCACATCGTTGACCACAGGCGTTTCACCTCTCGAGCACATCTATCCGTTGTGGCAAGAATCACTGACTCCGCTGAAATCTGGATGGAGCTCGCGCGTGCTATACTAGCATGCTTTAGAAAAATGAACAAGAAGTCTAACATGCGATACAAACTTCAACGCCTATGTTAGAAATTCAGAGTGGTAGATTATACGCGACATTTTGACGTAGTCATCACTGGCTCTGAGCTCTCCTCCGACGAACTCTATTTCTACGACAATGGCCTCAAACGCAAAATCTGGTGAGCAATTGCCACATTTAGCATCCAAGAGGAACTTTTGTGAATGATTGCGTTGAAAGTGCCGATGACAACGCTCAGATGCAGGAATCCAATGGCTGGCGAATCCGAGGCCACAATCGACATCATGGCGGTGGGAGGTCTCAGTTGACAGAAACCTTGTCTTTCATTGGTTTTGAAGCCTTCAATAAATGCCATCAACGATTATGCTGGACTTGCGAGAAGCCGGGTACATAATGCGCGACTGTAAGAAATGACAGCAACAGGCCAAAAGGAAGGAAGTCGCAGACAAAAGATGAGGAGTTGGGAAACGACAAAGGGCAAGAGTGAACTGAGAACCTCCTGTCCGGTCGGAAATATTTGCGTTGACTGATTTCCCATTTGCATGGCTCACATTGTTGCAGACAATGGTTCTAAAGATTACAAAGTTCGATTAAGGATACCAACTGGTGAAACTGCTATGAGTGCAACCAAGGGGTTGTAAAATTCATGTAACGATATCGATGCTACTGGATGGAGGAGCTTCACATAGTTTCGTAAGCAACAAAATAGTTTTGAAGCTGGATTTATAAACCAAAATAGGGATTTTTGAAGGAAAAACTGTCTATGAACGACTGTAGATCCATTGACTTTGTGAACCAGTCCGATTGCATATCGGAGATCTGCATGATGCAACGATCTAGAGGACTTATCCAATGACCAACAAAAAATGTTTTTTGGTTGATATCTCTCATAATGATACAATATACAGATAGGCGGGAGCGGCGGAGAAGTCTACATCAGCGTAATGACATGCAAAGACACCTGTCTCTGATCTAGCAACCCACGATGCAACGGAATATGAGAAGAAGCAGAGGAGAAATCTATAGAGGAAATTGTGGTAATCACAAAATGTCAGCCATGTCAGAAATGTATGGTGGTAGTTCCAACGTGGCCTGAAGGATGTTGACTGTGTTCACGACTATTTTTATTCGAGTTCTGCATCCAAACGTGAGCTTTCTGGTCACCTCACCCTATGTTTGTGGGAGTTGGACAGAGTTGCAAGACAGTCACTTTTGTGAAGGGAATAATACAATTGTGCATTAGTTTTTGGACATGGACATAAACTGACAAGTTGGAGGGCTAGTCTCAAGCTTCCAAACGCACCAAACCGCATGCAATTCAGCTAACCGTAACTCCCCCTATGTCTGTGCAAGCGCGGTACACCAATCCAGCTTCTCACTTATCGGCGCATGTGGTGCCCGTTCGCCAAAGCGCCCTCACACATCAAGGACCCATCAAAACGCCTTTCCGGAGGTGCAGATGTCCCTACACTTTATCGCGGTCCCCCCCTGTGCTTTTGGGTTTAGTTTAGATGATTTAATAATAGAGTTTGGTGATGGGAATTGATGTGGTTCGAAACCTGTCCACGGACCTGCAGTCATAATTTTGACGAAGTCCCTGACTAACGAACTGTACTACTGAGTTTCGGACTCCGAGCCGGGATTTTGGCCAAGTTCCTTAGTAACAACCTACACTACTGGTTCCGGTCAATCTTATCCACCGGAGGCCTCAACAGTCTTCCGGGGCTAAAACACCATATGTATATTTGTTACTCATTCCGGTGGATTTTTCACCGGCAACGAACCGCGGCCGACACCCAGAGCCGTTGCGCACACCGCAACTTCGGAAGCCAATATCTCACTCGTTACATGTCTGATTCCGGTGGATTCGGGTTCCAGTGGATTTTTCACCAGATTCAACAATTCATCAAATTTCAGGAAATCTGGATTTGGAACTCTCCTCAGGCAGCTAGAGTAAAATGCAAGGATATTCCCCCTTCCAACGGCTTGATGACGCCTCTCGGCGCCGCCTTGGGCATGCTAAGGGGTAAAAAAACAACATTCTTCCCCTTGCACCTTACATGCCCGCTGCTCCTGTTTGCTCTCACTCATATTCTGATACGCCCTCCAGCCCTTCATAACTGGTCATCCCAAGTCTGGCTACACTCATAACGTGCCAATCCGCTGGTTGCGGTTTGGTCAAGCAGTCCGCAAGCATGTGGCGCGTGCTGCAGTGCTGCAGCACCACCTGTTCCTTCTTCACTATTTCCCGTGCGTAATGGTAATGCACGTCGATGTGCTTCATCCTCATGTGCTGCATCGGGTTATTGGTCGGTGAGATAGCACTGGTGTAGTCGTCATATACCACCATTGGCTCTTGCTACGCTACTTCCAGCTCCCCTAGCAACCTGCGAAGCCATACCGCTTCCTTGACCGCTTTGGCCAATGCGATGTGCTCTTACTCTACTGTGGAGGTGGCGACACAATGTTGCTTTTTGTTACACTATGAGACAACTGCACTAGCGATGAAGAACACGTAATCGGATGTGGGCTTCCACTTTTCCACATCGCCAGCCTAGTTTGTATCCGTGTAGCAGAAGACCAGACGCAAAGGGTCAGACTGCCCTTTGCCCTCAGGCACGCGTGTCGCGTCGCCTGTAGGTAGCTCAGGATGCCCTTGACCGCCTTCCTGTGTAGTGACCCTGGATCGGTCACATGCCTGCTCACTTGGCCCACTGCGTAGGCCAAGTCTGGTCGAGTCGCCACCAATGCGTACATGAGGCTGCCCACTGCCGATTGGTAGGGTACCCCTGCAATATCCTTTCGCTCTTATTTTGTTTGCGATTCCATTGCCGCACTCAGCTCAGAGGTTGTGGAGACCGGACTGCCAACTGGTTTGCATTCCTCCATGTTGTACCGCTTGAGTACCTCAGCCACATATTTGACCTGCCCCAGCTCAAGCGTGCGTGCCCTCTGGTTCCGCATGATGCTCATCCCGAGGTAGTATTCCAGCTCCCCCATGTCCGGCATCTGGAATTTGTTGCTCAGCTGTTCTTTCAACCGATGCAGGCTTGAAAGATCCTTCAAGCACAAAATAAAATTATCCACGTAGAGTGCGATAATTTGATGGAGCTACTTATTACGCTACACATACACGCTGTGATCAAACTCACAGCGCTTGAAGCCGAGTTATGCCTTGAAGCTGTCCATTTGTTTGTACCAGCATGTAAGCATTTACTCTAGCCCGTACAAGGACTTCCATAGCTTGCACACCTTGCCCTCTTGTGCCTCCACCCCTTCTCGCACCTCCATGTAGATCTCTTTGTCTATGATGTCATTGAGGAAGGCCGTCTTTATGTCCATTTTGTGGAGCTCCATGTCCTTCGCAGCTGGGTCGCTTGGATGCTTGTGAACTTGGTGACGGGATCAAACGTCTCATCATAATGCTTATCCGTACGTTGTGTGTATCCCTTCGCCACTAGCCACACCTTGTATTTTTCAACCACACCTTCCTTTGTGAACTTGGTCTTGAAGAGACCCACTTTCAGCGGATGACCTTGGCATCTTTCCTTCTGTCAACCAGCTCCCACGTGTCATCTTCCGTGATGGACGCCATGTCCAATTTAATGGCCGTATTCCATTGATTCCCTTCGGGCCGCACAAGTACCTCTTGCACGGTTGTCGGCTCCATTGATATGGCTAGCATGCAGTGCGTCATGCCGATCCATCGGCCGATGCTTGCGTCAAACCCCTATCCTGTTTTCTGTCACCTCTTGCTTCGGCGCATCAATTTTGGTGGCGTATTGTCACTCTGCTTTGATCCCTCCGGCTCTGCTGCAATCCCTCTCAATGTGCATGCTCCGGTGAATCATCGACGGGACGGCTCCCCGAGGATCTCTCCCGCTCCGGTGCAACATCGCCCGGACGGGCCACACTTCCAGTGGATTTTCCACAGACACCCGATGCGTACTCCGTCGGGAGTGCGCGCCTTGGTGTCCTTTGCACCTTATCCACCGGATCCTTCCGGTGGATCTCCTCATTAGCTTGATTTTCATCAGAGCTCTCCATGTTGACTGCCACCGCTGGTGCATCGTTGCACTCCGATGCAACATCCTCAACTTCAGCGTCTGCCGGCTCCTTCTCGTAGTCAAGGAGCTAGAGCCACTCTCCCATCTTTGGAGATTCCACCACGCCCACGCCGTTGCTGCTGATGTAGCTTTGCTGCTCATCGAACTTGACATCTCGGCTGCAGATTGCCTCCTCCTTGCGCATGTTATAGAGCCGGTACGTCTTATACACACTCTCATAGCCAAGGAAGAGATACGACTTTGCCTGCAGCACTAGATTGTTGTCGCACCGCTGTGTAGCCCACCACCATTGCGTACAATTTGTACCCGAACACTTTTAGGTGTGCCACACTTTTTTGGCACCCACTCCAAACCTCCTACGGCATATTCCAGTTGCTCTTTCCCTTCAGCACCATTGTTGGGGTGAGGTTGATGGTGTAACTCACCGTACACACAACTTTCGTCCAGAAGCTTCGCAACAATTCTACATCCACCAACATGGTCCATACCATGTTCAGCAGCGTCTGGTTTGCCCGCTCTGTCATGCCATTAGACCGTGGAAAATACGGTGTAGTTTGTTCCCATTTTATGCCCTACTACTTCATCCACCCGCTATACTCCACGTACTCTCCACCTTTGTCACTGTGTAATGCTCTCACCTTCTGGTTAGTCTGCCTCTTCACCACAATGACATACTCCTTCAGCCGGTCCAGGACATCGCCATTGCGCTTCCTAAAGTGCACGTAGAGTTTTCTGCTGTAGTAATTAATGAATGTGACAAATCAACGCGCATTGCTCTTTGAATCCATCGTGAATGGTCCGCACACGTCACTGTGCACGGTTTGCAGCAGGTCCGGGGCCCAATTCACGTTCTTGTTGAACGCTTTGCGTCACGCCTTGTCCAAAATGCAAGCCCTGCACCTTTTTTGTATTTCTACATCTGTCGCCTCTTCCGCACCGTCAATGACAAGGCCACATACCAGCTCACACTTCACCATCTCCTTCATGACTGCAGATGAGGAATGCCCAAGTCGTCAGTGCCATAGCTACAGATCAGCTCCCCCTCCTTTGGCCAGGTTGATAGTACGTTCCTGAAAATATGTTGAATCTGTCACCATGGGGATCATATTGGTCTCCACATTGTAGAGACCTTCCTCGCACTTAGCCTCCAGCACGGGCTCGCCGCCACCATCTTTCTGCATGACTACCCTCTTCCTCGTGAAGAGCACCTTGTATCCCTTGTCCGTCAAGCGGCTGACATTTAGAATGTCTGCCAAGCCAGTTACGCGTTGCACGTCCTTGATGACGCACTACACCCGCTTTCCACCAACCAGCATCTCCATGTCCACGTCTCCTTGGCTAGCCGCTGGTTTGACCTTGTCGTTCGCGACAACCATGGACTGGCTGAACTTGGTGTAGTTGATGAACCTGACCTTCTCGACCTGAATGTCCTCCTCCGCTCCAGAGTCAAGGCAGCGCCGGTTGGCCTTCTTGAGGTAGTGGTTCGGAGTGCCGTTGAGAAGCGCCTTTTTGCCTTTGGCGTCCTTGCCACCGGCCTTTGCCTCCTTGGTGCCCTCACGGGCCCAGTGGCCCTCCTTGCCGCAGTTGTGACACACACCCTTCTTGGCGCCCTTGTTGCCGCCGCCATGTCCACCACCTCCTTTGTCCCCACTTCCGCCACCACTTTTTTGGTGACAAGGCTGACGAGGAAGACGAGGACTCCCTGCAGGTCCTTTGCTGTACCTCGTTACAGATGTACTCTGTGATCATGCCATAGGTGAGCTTGTCCTCCTAAGACGGTGATGAGAGGACTCTAACTATCAGGAAGGGCCATGAGGAGGGCCATTTCCTGCAGCTGCATGTTGATCTTTCACCCTACATCGTTGCACTGGGAGACAAGTGACTTGATTTCCTGCATGGAGAAGATGAAATCATCTCCCTCTTCGATTCTCACCATGAGAATTCGCTTCATCGCAAATATTTTTTTTTGCCAACAACCTAGATTGATGGATGGTGCAGAGTTTTTGCCAAGCCTTGGCTGCCAGCTTGCAGCCCTGGAAATAGCCCCACTACGACTCAGCCGTACCGGACACCAACATCATGAGCGCCTGCGTGTTCTTCTATACGAAAGCCTCATTTTGTACTTCCGTTACTGTTGCTTTGTCGAAGACTTCCGTTCCCTTCATGACCTCCAGCAGGCCCTTATTCATGAATTGAACCTCGAAGTGCCACCTACATAGCCCCAAGTATGGGCCACTTTCATAATTCTGGATGGGTTGCATCTCCTTTTGCGCCATTTGCGCAGTCTTCCACTCCGGGACCTCAGAGTTTGATGGCGATGCCATCCCCGACGACAATCCCGCCCGCCGCAAATGCTGTGAGCGATGTGTAGACTGGTCAGGGTAGTGGGCCCATAACCCTTTGTCAGAAAACTGTGTGGTGGTAGTTCCAACGTGGTCTAAAGGATCTTCACTTTATTCACGGCTACTTTTGTACGAGTTCTGAGTATAAGCGTGAGCTTTATGGTCGCCTCACACTTTATTTGTGGGAGTTGGATAGAGTTGCGAGATAGTCAATTTTGAGAAGGAAATAACACAATTGTGCATTAGTTTTTGGACATGGACATAACTTGACAAGTTGTAGGGCTATTCTCAAGCTTCCCAACGTATCAAAAAGTGTGCAATTTGGTTAACCGTAGCTCCCGCTACGTCTACCAAAGTGTGGTACACCAATCCAGCAGCTCACTTAGCGGCACGTGAGGTGGCTGCCCGCCAAAGTGCTCTCGCACATCAAGGACCCATCAAAACGCCTTTCCGGAGGCGCAGATATCCCTACACTTTGTCGTGGTACCCCCTGTGCTTTTGGGTTGTGTTTTGATGAGTTAATCATCGAGTTTGGTGATGGGGATTGATGTGGTTCAAAATCTGTCCGTGGACCTTGACGAATTCCCGGAGTAACAAACTAAACTACTGAGTTTCTAACTCCGAGCCAAACTTTTGGCCAAGTCCTTCAGTAACAACCTGCACTATTGGTTCCGGTCAATCTTATCCACCAGAGGCCTTGGCAGTCTTTTGGGGCTAAAACACAAGATGTACAAACCGCGGCTGACTCCCAGAGCCGCTATGCACACCCAAACTTTGGAAGCCCATATCTTTTTTGTTACTTTTCCGATTCCGGTGAAACAACTTCCACTGGATTCAGCAACTCATCAACTTTCAGGCACTATAATCTAATCTGGATTTGGAGTACTCCCAAGGCATGTAGATTAAAATACAAATATTTCCCCTTCCAGTGGCTTGTTGACGCCTCCCGGCGCCACCTTGGGCATGCTAAGGGGAAAAAATACATCAAACAAGTATAACTTGACGTGGCCATAAGATATTTTGACGTAGGGAAGAAGAGTAGTTTGTCCACGTGGAGATAGGGGAAGCATAGGAGATTGCATCAGCATACCTGACGACATCGACCTTCATAGTTGACAAGCTCGCAGCCGTCCCGAGGTGTTTGCATTCCTGGTCAAGGAGTTTAAAGGGGTTTTTCTTAACAAACAACCTTGAGGGTTACCCGCATAACGTAACATTGGTGACCAGATGTTACGTACCAGACGTACAGGAGTCCTTAAACTCTCTGAGTGGAAATTTCTGTCACTACACAAACAGCCCACCGCGCGTGGAAACCTCGATTTCCGCTCGGACGGTTGAGGAAGATTCTTCCAACTGCCCTTGCCCTCTAGTGATCTCTTCTCACACGTTCTGACAACTTCGACCAATTTCGAGAAACATCGACAGAAGCATCACGCCCATCCGGTGGGCTTCTCATGCATCGAGAAATATCGAAATTTATAAAGATACATCTTGCATCTTTGCCTTCGATCTTTGAAGGCCCCCGATTCCTCGGTGGAGCTTCCGGATCCGACCAATCACGGCACGAATTTGCACGGGTCACTCGACGATTGACCCAATGAATCCGACGATGTCTCTTTTGTAACTTGACATTCTTATATATGTGTTCAATTGTTTTGGCACTTGTCATCGAAGTACACTCACCGCTTATTATAAATTACTCAAGTGTCCCAAATTCTCAAACTGTGTTCTGCCTTGGAACTTCTTCCTGTTCAGCATCTACGCTCCATTTGGCATAACACTTGGTATCAGAGCGCATCGATACTGGAGAGGTATTTAACTAATTTACTCATCCGGAAGACTACCTCGCACAATCCGTCAGCGTATCTTACACGTCAAGACTTCGCAGACTTTGCGACTATGATGTAAAGTGAGCAAGCGCATCTGACGATGAGCAGCGGGTCTTCAGCGATGACTTCGGCGATGGAGGAGCAGAACATGCTTATGCATGCAAACCCTTTTTTTTGTTTTTTAAGATGGTCCAGGAAGAAAATCCCTAAAGCGGTAGCAACCGCTGGCGTGGCAGGCTATGCAGCAGCTGGGTCAATCCCGATGGTGAACCTTAAAGGGACAGCAACCGCTGGCAAACCCTAAACTGGCAGCAACCGCTGGCGTGGCAGGCTATGCGGCAGCTGGGTCAATCCCGATGGTGAACCAGCCGTCCCTACCGACAGCCTCAACAGGTGGCATTGGAATACATGCGGGGATCAACGAGGAACTGGCAAACCGTATCTCCGCGCTCGAGGTGGTCAACAGCCATCTGTTCCAACAACTCAACGTCGTGATAGAGGCTCTTAGCAATGCAAGTGGACGAGAAGCGGTGCTCGTTGAGAGAAACACCCAACTCTCAAATGAACCCAAGCTTTTTCCGGTCCCTTCCGAACTGTTTGATCCTGTAAATTCCAAAGGTTTGACGATTTGGACGTGGCTGACGAGCTTGGAGGTGTACTTGACCGCTGCTAGGGTCAATGACAACCAGAAGAAAATTGACCTTGCGGCCGCGCTTCTGCAGCATAAAGTTGGTGGTCTGACCTAAAGGCCATCCAACAGCAACAAGAGACTGGCAAGGCCTCATCAATGGCCAACAGCGTCCATCTCATATCGCCAACCGCAGGCGTTCTACCCTTGGAGCAGATCAACCCGCAATGGCAAGACGCGCTGACGCCACCATCGGACAATTTGGCCAAATACCCTCATCCTCAAGCGATCTCTTCTCACACATTTTAACAACTTCCACCACTTTCAAGAAACATCGACAGAAGTATCATGACCTTTCGGACGAATTCTTGACGCATAAAGAAATATCAAGATTTGTAAAGATGCATCTCGCATCTTCGTTGTCGATCTTTGAAGCCCCCTGATTCCTCAGCGGAGTTTCTCAATCCGACCACTCACCACACGACTCTGCGCGGGTCGGTGGACAATCGACCCAATGACTCCAACTACGTCTAATTTGTAACTCGAAACTTGTATATATGTGTTTGATCATTTCGACACTTGTCACTGAAATACACGTACAGCTAATTATAAATTGCTGAAGTGTCCCCAATTCTCAAACCGTGTTATGCCTCGCAACTTCTACCTGTTGACCATCTACGCTCTGTTCGGCATAACACCATGTAGACTTAACTCCTAGAAGCAGACTGACTGTCAGAAGGACCTATCGGATGAGCCATGACTAGCTGACCAAACACAAGGGCGCGTAACCCTCTCCTCCTCCACGCAAGGGTGTTTTGGCTGCCCCTCCAATGGTACTTTGGCAGAATTTTCCCTACCATCCTCCCACTTAATGTCCATCCTCCATCCTCCACTCCCAGTGCGGAACCACAGCCATCCCTGTGCCTCCTGCTGTTGCTCCCGCTGCTACATGTACTCGAATCCTCCAACGCGGCAGTCCCCGTGTCTTCCTCACTAGTATCCCCAGTAGTTGCGATGGTTGCCACTGACCCAGCGCGGCTGTCGCCCAGGTTGAGCATGATGAGGTGTCGGCTGTGCAGCAGTGCACCGAGCACGCACACACCCACAGTCGCCAGGTGTTGCTTTTCGTCTAGCCTGTGATCCACGGCTGCCAGGAAATACGCTCCATCTCTGCCAGGGCGTGTCGGAGGGCCACCGCGCCAACCTCTGCAGCCACCACCGACCAGGGAATGCTGTGCGAGTTGCCTAGCCTCGCAACTGTTCCCTCCTCCTCCCGGTCTAGCACCTGCCGCCAGCAGTCCTCTCTGCCAGAGGAGCCCAGGTGGCCGGGCAGGCTGGCGATGCCCCTTGCCACCGCAAGGCCCACTGACTAGAAGGCCAACGCTCGCGCATCGTCGCGGTCTGGCTGCTCCCTATTCCAGATGGCCGGGGTGGGGGACCCAGCCGCTTCCCACAGCTCTTGGATCATTACCAGAATCCTCAGGTTCTGCTGTTACTGCTGTTGCAGCAGCAAGATCTGAATCTGCTACTGCTGCTGCACCTGTCGCTATAGTTGCAGCTGCAAGAGAAGGTCATCACTGAACGTGGGCAAAGGCGGCGACAACTGCTCCTGTTGCTCCCCTTGCATGCACCCTAGCACACGGCCCCCCTTGTGCATCAGCTCCCCTGCCTGTAGCGGCTGCTCAGCGGCAGCTTGCTTCTGCTGCTTCTACTACTGCTTCTTCTTCTGCTGCTTCTGCTTCTACTACAGCATTAAGCCACTGCTCTGAATGAACCTTGGATTCCAGGACAATGAAGCATCAGTAGGCCTGCAGCCCTTCTCACTGTCCTCTGGAAACTCCAGGCGGGGCGGCATTCTCCTCCCACTTGCAGCATTCTCTGCTCGCTCTGCCGCCACTGCTATTAGGGCTGCCGCATCAGCCGAGGGGGCAGGGAGGCTGGGCAAACTGTTCCACGATGGCAGCTGTGAGAAAACCATAGGGGAAGCGGGGCACAAAACCAGCAGAGGCGGAGTTGCAGAGGAGGAGCGTTCAATGCAAAGCGCATCAAACAGGGAAGTGTCGCCCATCCCTCCAGCCCTACTGACCTGAGACCCAAGTAGAGCTTCCTCTGTCCACCTCTCACAGTCCTCTCCTCGTCTCCCCCACACTCCAATACCTTCTCCTCCCACTACCGTTGCAGCCTGCCATTACGAGGCATATGTTGGGTCATGGGCGCTCGATCTGAGCGGTGCGTGCAAGGTCGCGCCGTGAGTGGTTGCTTTAAGAATCTCCATTGAGAAGTTGGGGGCTTCGAGAATATCAAGGTGCTTCTTCATAAAATTCTAGCACTGTGAAGACGTCAGCCGAACGATATCGAAACACCAATACATTTCAAGATACCTTTGTCAACCATTCTGGAAGATGGTTGACATTTTCAGAAACTTTTGGAACAGAACATCGAAAGTTGAGGCAGTTGGCCAAGATTCCCTCAGCCGAACGACGCAAAAATTGTAAATTCGTCGCCCGGTGGGCCATGAATGTAAAGACAGAAATTTCCACTCACAAAGTTTAGAGACTCGTGCATGTCAGGGACGTAATACAGGAGTCCCTCAACCACCATGAGTGGACATGTGCGTCCTTAAATTTGTGTCCTCAAGATTTTTAATCTGTTTGGCTGAAGGCATTTTGACCACCTGCCCCAACATCCTATCTTTCCTTTTCCAAAGAATATGACACGTTCGACCACTTTCTAGAGTGGTCCACAAAAGTGTCGCAAAACGTTTCAACATTTTGATGTATTTTGATCAACTTCAACGGTGTTGTACTTTAATAATAGCTGGGCCTTGACATTCTCGAACCCCCCCGAAATCTCAGCTGAGTCTTTCCAAGCAACCACTCACAACGCGAGGTCGCACACATCGCACTATTGGACCGCCAAGACCCAACATATGCCTCATTGTGTTTGTCGCTATAGTAAATTTGAAACCTACATGTTTGGCGTTATCATCCAAGTTTACTACTTTTAAATATATACCATCCAGCTGTCTCACATCCTCAAAAATATTTTCTACTCCCCAGCTCATCCCCTTGAACCATCCTGGTTTTGCTTGGCGCAACATTTGGTAACAAAGCACAACGGCGCTAGAGGGATGGCCGACACATCAAGTACAAGGTGACAAATTTTGTGAAAGTCAACAGAGTCTTCAGGAAATTACAAACCTCGTGGCAACAACAGTGAAGAGAGCAAGCGCACCCAGAGATGGACAACAGTACCTTGTATGGAGGATCAGTAGCATGCGGCCAACAACACTCTCCAGGCAAACTAGGCAACGGCGACAACTTACATCGCAAATGGCACAGCACCCATGACCCTGAAGTTGGTGGTCCAACGAGAGCGGGAGACCGGCAGAGCAGATCAATAGTTCATGCAATTGCTCTCACGTCGTTGACTACAGGCGTTTTACCTCTCAAGCACAACTATCCATCGTGGCGAGACTCACTGAATCCGCTGAAAAACTGGATGGAACTCGCGCATGCTATACTAGCATGCTTAAAAAAAAGAACAAGAAGTCTAACATGCGATACAGACTTCAACGCCTATGTTAGCAATTCAGTGTGGTAGATTATACTGGACGTTTCTACGTAGTCATTAGTGGCTCTGAGCTCTCCTCTGAAGAAGTCTATTTCTACGACAATGGCCTCAAACACAAAATCAGGCAAGCAATTGCCACATTTAGCATCCAAGAGGAACTTTTGTGAATGATTGCATTGAAAGCACCGACGACAACGCTCAGATGCAGGAATCCAACGGCTGGCGAATCCGAGGCCACAATCCATATCATGGCGGCGGGAGGTCTCAGTTGACAGAAACCTTGTCTTTCATTGGGATTGAATCCATCAATAGATACCATCAACGACTATGCTGGACTTGAGAGAAGCCGGGCACATAATGCGCGACTGTAAAAAATGACAGCAACAGGCCAAAAGGAAGGAAGTCGCAGACAAAAGATGAGGAGTTGGGAAACGAAAAAGGGCAAGAGTGAACTGTGAAACTCCCGTCAGTTCGCAAATATCTGCGTTGACCGATCTCCCATCTGCACGGCTCACATCGCCGCAGACAGTGGTTCTAAAGATCACAAAGTTCGGTTAATGATACCAACCGGTGATACTGCAAGGAGTGCAAACAAGGGGTTGTAAAAGTCATAGACGGTGCCAATGCTCAGGATGGAGGAGCTTCTTACAGTTTTGTAAGCAACGACATAGTTTTGAAGTTGAATTTGCAAACCAAACCAGGGATGTTTGAAGGAAAAACTGTCGATGAATGACTATAGATCGGTTGACTTCGTGAACCAGTCTGATTGTCTATCGGAGATCTACATGATGAAATGATCTGGAGGACGTATCCAATAAGCTACAAAAAAATCATTTGGGTGAGATCTCTTATACTGATACAATGAACAGGTAGGCGGGAGCAGCGGAGCAGTCTACGTCAGCGTAATGACAAGCAAAGGCACCTGCCTCTGATCGAGCGACCCACGATACAACGGTAGTTACGTGAAGCAGAAGAGGAGGAAACAATAGAGGAAATTGTACTAATCAGAAAATGTCAGTGGATATAACTTTACGTGGCCAGTAAGTATTTGCGACACATAGAAGAAGAGTGGTTGTCCACGTGGAGATAGGGGAAGCAGAGAAGATTGCATCAGCACACGTGACAACATCAGCCTTGACAAGCTTGCAGCCGTCCAGAGTTGTTTGCATTCCTCGTCGAGGAGTTTGAAGGGGTTTTTCCTGACAAACAACCTTGAGAGTTACCCGCGCAATGTAGCATTGGTCACCAGATAGACTTAAATCATGGCAGTAGACTGATAGTCACAGGGACCTAATCAGATGAGCCATCACTAGCTGACCAAACTTGAAAGCAGTTGGACGAGATGCTTGATCATAGGCTCAGCAGGCCATCCGTCATCCTCTACACACTTGTATGTTGTGTGAAAAAGAAAAGAAAAAAAGGCAAGATATGGATGTGCGTGGATAACTGAGCATTGGACGATACCACCATCAAGAACGGCTGCCCCCTCCCATGAGTAGATGAACTTTTGGACAATCCCTGCAGAGCGAGAATCACAATTAAGATCGACTTATGTAGCGACTATCATTAGATCCACGTATCTAATAAGGAAACCACGAAGAAATTAGTATGCACCAGAAACAAGCACTTTGAGTTCATGGTTATGCCATTCGGGCTCACAAATGCCCTTACATAATTTATGGCAGTAATGAGCAATGTTTTCTGATCGTACCTTGACAGCTTTGTCATTGCGTATCTTGAGGAATTCCTTGAGTACATTTGAAAACTGGAAGAGCATACTGGAAATCTCCAAAAACTTTGCAAAATCCTCTAGAAAGATAAATTTAATGAAATTTTTTCAGATAATAACTATGGTTATCGTTTGATCGAGTTTCTGGGCCACATCATTGACGGTGGAAATATCACCAAAGACCCGAACAATGTAGAAGCGGTTGGTGATTGAAAGAAACCAACCAACGTCTGGAAAGTACATGTATTCTTAGGATCTTACAGATACTACCACCAATTTGTAAAGGACTATGCCTGGGCATTAGCGTCTCTCTCCGATCTCACTCATAAAGTACCGAGTGGGGATGGGAAGGCCACGAACAAGAAACATCTAACTATTCAAGAAACACTTTGACCTTGGTGCCATTCATACAATAATTGGATCCAACGGTGGACTATGTCATGGTCACCGACACATCCAATCGAGAGTTCAAAGGCATTCTCCTCTAAGAAAGCAGTGGCAAAGAAAAATCAGTCGCATATATGTCACAAAAACTGCACAGACTGGAGCCAAATTATGCAATGCACAAGAAGGAGATGTTTGCGAATATACATGCATTCAAGAAATGACAGTGCTATCTGGAATACCAACGATGTGTCATCCGTACCGACCACCACACAAACTCAAATATCTAAAGACTCAAATATCTAAAGACTCAATGGATGGAGTTCCTTGATTCCAACATCGACTACGGCATTGAGTACCGACCAAGCAAGACTTGTTTTTCAAGGTCAATCATCCAGTTCCTTGATGCTCTACATTGGTGACCAGACTTGATGGCCGAGATCAATGCATTACGCGACAAAAGAGATCTGTACCCTGTGAGGCTGCTCACAAAAGATTACGAGGCATTTGGCAGTTATGAAAAAACCAACTTTTGGTTTGACAACCCTTACTAGTGACAACGATTCACTCGCCATATCATCGTACCCTTTAATGAGGAGTTAGAATGGATGCTTTTGGAGGAATGCCACGAAACCGGTCTAGGTGGACAATACGGCAAGGGCAAGACACTCAAGAATCTTGCAAACTATTACTGGCAGAACCAAATGCAGAGGACTTGGCAGCATTATGCAAATCGTGCGACACCTTTTTGGGAGGAAAATCTTGTCGCACAATGCCACCTTGACTACTCCACCCACTCCCTCTTCCCACAGAGCCATGGGTCAACATCCACAAGGACTGTGTGACAGGTATGATTGTCACCTTGAAGGGATATGATGCCATCCTCATGGTGGTGGACAAATCTTCCAAAAATTTTCACACATTATCACGAGACGACCACAATCAACACAGAAGGAACAGCATGGCTGTTTCTAAATCCGATCATTCGGTTGCATGAGTGCCATGTGCCATCATTAAGGACACAGCGGCAACTGCTTCACCAGCATTTTTTTGGTGCAAACTATTGATGCGTTACAATAGTCAGATCCACCGGCATTCTATCCTTAAACCGATGGGGCAGACACGCCGGCCAATCAGGCGCTCGAAGAATTTGAGTAGCAAAAAAGTGGACCGTCGAAGTCACGTACAACTCGGCAACCTCCACCATAATGGAAACTATTTTTTTAGAAAGTGGTTAACAATTAACTCTCGACACCGGTTGGACTAAAAATCCCAGTTAATACCCCCACAGTTGACATCCACCGATGGGATTTCTCCAGCATCTGATTAAGCGAGTAGTGGACTGACTTCATAGCAGTAATGTCTTCAGTGCTTATGATTATATTTTACTCAGCGCAATGAACATGAGGCTACATGGACAAGATTTCGCGATGCTCAAACCCCGGTGGTTGGGCCCATTCAAGGTCGAGCAAGTATAAACTCCGGTTTTTCCTCAACTTCACCTGCTAGACATCATGGCGATCCATCCAGTATTCTACGTCAACAAGCTTGAGCACCAGCAATAACTTCACTGGTAGAGATATTTCTCCTCCACCTCCATTCCAAGTGGGCGAAGATAGAAGGTACGTGATTGAGGACATCCTCAAATATCGACACCAAGGAAAAATGCCCAAATAGCTGGTCAAGTGGCATGGGTACGCCACAAACAATAGCTGCGAGTCCAATGCCAACCTCTTAGACGGCCATCATCTGGGAAAAAATATCCACAGGTGGGTATTTTTTCCTCACAGTTATGGCCCACCGCACGTCAAGATTAAGATTTTTATGCCCATTGCCTGAGGGAGTTTTGGCAACTTGTCCCAAAATCCAGTGTTCCGTTTTCGAAGCTTCTGACACATTTGACTACTTTGACAACTACATTTGACTACTGAATGGTTGACAGGAGTGTTGCAGTCCGTATCAATGTTTTGATACTCTTGAATGGATTCCTCAATGGTATTAGAATATTCTAAAATCCACGCCTTGATTTTATAAAGACCCCCCAACTTCTTGATGGAGTTTCTTGAAACGACTACTCATGATGCAGCGTCGCACGTATCGCTCGACTCGAGTGTCCACGACCCAAGATTTGCATCATCATGTTTGTTGCTAGTGTATGTATGCGCTCAACATGTTTGACCCCTGTCATCAAAGTACACTACTACTGAAGAAAAATTGCCCAATTTTCCTAATTAATAAAATCTTCTTCTGCTCTAGACTTCATCCTTGTGAACCATACATGTTCCGCTTGATGAAACAATATATGTCCAGGAGCGGAAACATATTGCCACATGTTCTCATTGAAATATCATGCTTAATTGCTGCATGGGTTGATGGCAGAGCAAAAACATAGGACATGGAGTCATCACTCCCTCGCGAAATGAAGGTCGAGCGATTCTTAGGTTGAGCGGAACGTGGACGGTTCATAATGATGAGGTGCGGAGCAGAAGACGATTTGAGGAATTGGGAAAATTAAATGATTTATGTTCAACAGTAAGTGTATTCTGGTGACAAGTCGAACATGTCGAGTGCATATATATATATATATATATATATATATATATATATATATATGTGTGTGTGTGTGTGTGTGTATATATATATATATATATATATATATATATATATATATATATATATATTTTAATGGAGAAACACAATCAGGCATATGTTGGGTCTTGGATGCTTGAGTCGAGTGACGCGTGTGACACCGCTCGTGAGTGGTTGATTCAAGAAACTCCACCAAGAGTAGGAGGATCTCAAGAACATTAAGATGCATCTTTTGAAAAGTGCAGCACCGTCAAGAAGTCAACCAAACAGTATCCAAACATTGATACAGATCGTGACACTTTTGTGAACCTTTGTAGATAGTGGTCACATGTGTCAAAATCTTTGAGAATGGAATATTGGAGGTCAAGGCAGGTGGCCAAAAGGCTATCGGCTAAACGGTGTAAATATCCTGAGGTCGACGCCCGCTGTACCAAAAATTTAATGAAGAAAACTACCAGTCACAAAATTTAGGAACTCATGTATGTCGTGGTCATAACACTTCCTCGCTTTTAGCCGTGACGTCCTTGTGCATAAGTTGACATAGGGTGATGATTCCTGTAGTATATTTCAATCACACGATCAACGTGTTGGAGGTTGGCGCAAGGATCCCAACTGTTTTGCGTGGTGTCATAGCCATGCCACTAAACCAGATACTCAGTAGTTTTACCACAACATTGATGTCTCCGGATGTCCCCCATCACGTACTCCGTGTCCCCGTCCACTTGAATCAGAGGAAAAACATCTCTGCTGGGAATTTATCACTGAGGTCCCGATAGTTCTTCATCTTGCTAAGGTGGAAGACCAGGCGGATAGCCATGCTGTCAGGTAGGCAAAGGCGAGCGACCACCAGGGTTTGCATTTGCTAGATCTCAATGGGGCCCAAACACCGGAGTTTGTTTTAAGAAGAATTTTCCATGTAGATTGATTTTCACCGAGCTGAGTACGACGTGATTGCTAGCGTTATGAATGTCGTTGCTGCAATTTCCGTCCGTTGTTCACTTAATTGCTACGTGCGTCTTTGCGAGGGTCTGGCATGTTTCCTCCCAGACGCTGGAGGAGTCCCGGTGGTGGCTTAGTCGTGGGAATATTGCTTTGGCTTTGTAGTCTTCCTGGTGTGGCTGGAGATTTATGGTGAACCACTTCAAATAGAATTTTACTTGTTGCAGTGAAAATTGCCGAGCGGTATGCGAGTTGGACAGTCGGTAGTTTTGCCGCCAAATCCATTCCATGAGGCTTGTATAAATTTCAAAGAAGTTTTTTGAGCATCTGATTGATCCGCTTGGGGTTCTCATCAGCTTGAGGATGGAACACTGTTGATAGCTAGATTTGACTGCCGTAATGCGTCTTTCTTGTTGATGATGGTACGTAAAACTCCATGTAGCAGCATGATCTGATTTAGGACCTGCCGTACTGTTCCTTCTATGCAGATGGTCTTTGTGGGGATGAAGTGCGTTATTTTGGAAATTTATCCACCACCACAAGGATAGCATCATTTCCCCCTGGAATGACAGAGAATCTTGTTAGGAGGTCCATGCTCATGTCAACTCACTGCTCCGTTGGAACAAGGGGTAATTGGAGCAGTCCCAGTGGCTTCGTGTGATGTGATTCTTGTCCTTGATAGGCATCGCACAATTTGCAAAATGCTATGATGTAAGTCTGCATTTGGTCCCAACAGGAGTACTTCTCCATATTCTTGAGCTTCTTATCTTGTTGAAGTGTCCACCTAGACGGGTGTCATGGAATTCTTCATATAATGTTCATTGTAGCTCCTCAATTTATGACCTGGCGACTGAATCTCTGTCTCTAGTAGGGGTCGTCAAACCTGAATCTGGTCTTGTCGTACCCGCGGAACGTCTCGTAACCCTTTGCAAATAGCCTCTTGAGGTACCGGTCTCATTCGACGAGTAATGTGTTAATCTTGGCCATCAAGTCTGGTCGTTGAATCAGAGCATTTGCTGGATTTGTTATTCCAGGTCGGTACTCGATGTCGTAGTCAAAGTTGGACTCGAGGAACTCCATCCATGAAGTTTTTCGACGGCTCAGATTTGGCTAAGTCTTTAGATATTTGAGTGCACGGTGGTCCGTGCAAATGACGCATCGTCTACATCCCATATAGTACCACCACGTCTTGAATGTGTGTACCAATGCCAACATCTCCTTTTTGTGCACCACGCCGTTCAGTTCTAGTCCTTGTAGTTTTGGCAATATACACGCAACCAGTTGTCCTCTACCACCACTGTCCTGGAGGAGAATGGCTTAGATTTATTGATCAGACACGTCGGTGGCCGTGACATAATCCACAGCTGGATCTGCCAATCGCAGGGCTGGTGTTGATGTTAGAGAATGCCTCAACGCTTCTTATTGAGTTTCCCCCTATCCCTACTCGATAGTTTTACACGTACGATGGGAGACAGGCACTGACACTCAGGGATATTCCTTGTACAAATTGATGGAAGGCAATTATGGAATCTGGAAAGCACTTGTACGCCCCAGACGTTGGTCCGCATCAGCCAATGAGAATCCGTCTCCACTTTCTTGGGATCCTTGGTGATCCGTCTGCCGCTGATAATGTGGCCAATAAACTTGGTCAAACAGTGACCAAAGTCACACTTCAAGAGTTTTCCATAGAATTTATCTCTTTGTAAAACCTCTTGAATGCTCCGGATATTTCTATCGTGCTCCTCCGGTGTGCGACTGTCCACCAGGATGCTATTGAAACATACGATGACAAAGTTGTCGAGGTTCGGCAGAACATTATTATTCAATACGGTCATGGATGTTGTGGGGATATTGGTGAGTCCAAACAGCATGACAGAAGAATTTAAGAGCCAGTATATGGTGCTGATCTCCGTCTTCTCTATGTACTTATCAGATTTAAAGATATGATGATAGCCGCTGCATAGGACACTTTTGGTGAAATTTTTTGTCCCACATAGAAGCTCAAAATGTTTGTCCTCTCAAAGAAGGAGGTAGCTGTTCTTGATGTTCTTGATGGTGATGTTGTTCAATGTCTGGTACCGCGTAGGGTGACCTGGATGGCCTGATGAACACCTGACCGAGTATTTCTTCCAGCTGAATCTTGAGTTTGGTAGGCTCGTGATTGCTCATCGGATTGGTCTCATTGAATATCACTCTGCTGCCCGGCTGCAGGTCATGCGGTGATTGACGTTCAGGAAGTTTGTTGCATTATATCCCTTTAAACTATCTTGACGAGGGACACAAACTCCTCCGGGATGGCCGCAAACCTGTTGAGTTTTGGGGAGGATGGCGTTGTTGCATGTGCTGCAATGATCTCTTCCGCTTTTCCATGTTTCCACGTAGACAAGCCACGCTTGTGCTCTGCATTGCAGATATGATTTGGCTACATCTAACGATCTAGAGATTTTCTGTGTACGATGTTCTACAACTAATGTAACTTCCTCTGCTGTTTCCTCCTCTGCTACTTCTTGTAACCGTCACTGCGTTGTGGGTCACTCGATCAGGGACGGATGTCATTTCTTTTCATTTATGCTGACGTAGTGGTGGTACCACTCTCTGAATTTTACAGTTCCTTGGTTATACACGCAAGATAATTATTGATCTACCATCATCGTACCGCTGGACAAACTTTGTGATGTTATGAACCCTTGTATGTGGCATTGAGGGCCATTCAGATAGGCAATTGGTCTGTGCAGAGTTTTCCATCCGGACAAGAGATTCACCGTCTACTCCTATCCTTTGCCATTTCCCAACTCCTTATTTTCCTCTCTGAGTTCGACCTCATTTTTTCCTATTGATATCATTTCTGAAAAGTGCACAAGATGTGCCTCAGCTACCCACAATTCTGGCACAACCAATAATTGAGTTGATCAACAGTGTCAGTCTCTATCGAACTCTAGGTTTTTGTAGGCTGTAACTTTGCTTTTCCACGATACAAAATGCAGCTACAGGGTTGCCAGTGATGAAATTCCTTCATCTGAGCATTGTAGTTGGTGCGGTCAATGCGATCAGCGACTACATTCATTTATGTGAGGTCAAACTGGATGCCGGATATGGTGATTGCTTGCCGGATGTTGCATTCAAGGCCGTCGTAGTAGAAATAGAGTCTGTCCAGGGCAAGGTTACTGCTGATGATGATTTTAGGGAAATGCCACGCATGCTCTGCCATGCCATAATGCTGATGCATGCGTTGAATCTTGTACTGTGCGTCAGAACTCTCATTCATTTTCCCAAAGCGTGCAAGCATGGCATGTGTGAAGCCCATCCAACTTTCCGGTGGAGCCAGTGAGTTCAGCCATTTCAGATTAGTCTGCTCAAGGGGTAGAACACCAGTGGTCGATGTTGTGGGGTCGCATGAGTCCTTGATCCAGTTCTGTTGGTATCTTGCTACCGTTGGATGCTTTTTATGTTGTAGCACCAACTTAGATCCGTGCCGCGTCAAGTGAGCTTGCGAGGTCAATTTTTTTCTTTTTGTAGACCACAGTAGCAGTGAAATACACCTCCGTGCTCATCAGCCACCTCCGTTGGTCCTCTGGAGCTCCCAGAATCGAACGGCTTGGAAAGTGCTTGTTGAAATTGGAACTCGCTCGAGATTTCGATGTTTCCCGTAGTGAGTATTGCTTCACGTGTGTGCGCATTCTATAGATCCGTCATTGTTGTGCTGAGTTGTTGGAGCATATGGATGTTGGAGCATAAGGATGTTGGAGCATATGGGTGTTGGAGCATATGGGTGTTGAGACTTTTGAGTCCCAACAACTTCTTACATAGATCCTCAACAGTAGGAGCCAATTGGCAGGTGCCTCCTATCATGCCAGGTGTCTTCCCGACGGGCAACAACTGAGGCAAAGTGTTTGTAGAGCCTGAGGGGTCTGTCACTGCTTTGGCCATTGGGGTTGTCCGTGCTTCTCCATTCAAAACAATTTCCTTTTTTGCTGCCTAGTGTACCTGGAGAGCATGGTGTTCTAGAATATATTCAATGATGTATTTCGGCCCCTTGTCTACTTTGATAGGAGGTGACAGTAGCACTTCTCTGTCCAAAAAGTAATTGTTGGAGCCCCAGTAGAGCTTCATTCTGATGATGTGGAACGTCAGATGGATAGTTATGATTTTCGGTGATTTGAATTTGTCAAAGACAAGTGTCCGCATCTTCTTCATCATGAACGACCTTAAGCACTTAGGTTTGAAGAAGGCATAGTCATGTCTTCGCAAACAGAAATTCATGTTGTTGAGTAGAATGTGATCACCAACATGCTAGCATGGATTTTGGACATGATTTAGATATATTCCATAGTTTCTCAACGATCAAGACCCGAGCCCTCGGTGACCTGTTCTAACACCTCGGAAGACCACTCTTGTCTTGTTTTGTTCTCTATGGTGTGCGTATTCCTCGTCCATCCATTTTGGTGTGGAGGGAATGACGGGGTCTGATGGGCTAGTCACCAGTCCCTAGGACAGAAGTCCATTGTACAACTCACTGTAGTTTCTCCCTTTTTTTTCTTGTTTAAAGTGTTCCTGTATTTGCCAAATCTCAGTGCTGCAAATCTTCCACTCACCACTAGAGTTCATGTTTTGTCTAGCATAGGCTTGCATTCCCACAAATGAGAATTTCACATTGAACAAAATTCACATTCTTTCTGTAATTTTGAGGTTACAACCTCAAAATTGCCCAAAGCCACACATAAATTGTCGCTCAACGTGCAGGTCTTACAGGATTCACAAGGATCCCCCCCCCCCCCCCCCCCCCCAATTCTCTTCTACTCTTCCGCCAGTTCTGGGTTTTTTTCAATTTCTCCTTTTTTGGCCTGGACTGTGTTGGTGGGGTCAAGCCCACCTGCCCATCCCTAATTCTCATGCTCACTAGAGCAATGGAAACTCTGCCAATGTTTTCTCCGCAAAGTGGGCTGATTGTCCTCATGCCTGTCAATGATGAGCAATATTCTGCACTGCAAGCTGAACTGCAGCGTGCTCACGATGACCATCAAGCGACACTTGCTACTCCATGCACTGCTGAAGAGCGCATACAACGGGAGAATAAAGATCAAGAGACCTTTGCTGATTGCATTGCTGATCTAGTCATGTCGTGTCTGCAACCCACCTTGCACTCTCTGCCTAGTGCTGTGTTGTAAACCATCCCCGTCTATTTGTACAGCTTAATATGACTACTCGGCCTTGTCCATGTTCGTGCGGATCCTTGATACGGACCCCGCTGGTGCTGGAGCACCGTCGGATGGTGGCCCGCCCACCAGAGGCCACCAGAAAGCTGCCACGGCGTCCCGGGTGCTTGATGGGCCACTTTGCAGTTTTTCTGATGTCTCTAGGGTTTTCTTGATGGACTAGATTTTGAGCCCAATTTACATGTTTTTCATTCTACGTTCACAGGTCATTGGAAGATCCATGTATGCATGCAGTCCTTATGTCTGGCCCAAAATCCTACATCCGTATATTCATACGGTTTTGCATTCGGATGACTGTGCACAGATTTATGACCAAAGTAATTGTTATGGGCCATTTTTATGATAAAATGACAGAACCATGTTCATCATCCACGGTGTGCCGCTGCAGGTATTTATGTTTTGTGCTCTTCAACTGTAATTTCTCTGTGCATGCTTAAGCTATTGAATCTTATGAGACTCTGAGTGTATCTCCAGCCTAATTCTTGCTATTCCATGCACTTGCTTGCGTGCTAGAACGTCAGCTGAGTGGAAAATGTCGCCACATCACCAAAAGCAAGGCTAGGTTGCTTCCTACCTTCTCTTTATGGTATCAGAGCACCAAGACCTTTCTCTCAAAGACACATCATTGGCAGCAGTAGTAAGATTCATAGCCTCTCCGAGTTCCTAGGACCCATCGTAGCACACTGTGTTAGGAAAAATATCAGTGTGACATCAACAGTAGCGACCACCACACGATTTCCTCGAATGGATGGCGTTGTCAGTAGTGGCAGCATGAGTCACTACCACAGTAGCAGCAGCACCCACGTGGTACAGAAGCAACACAGATGTATCTGCTGCTGCAGTTTAACACTAGCAACAGCATCAACGGCATGTAGTAGCAATAGCAGCTGACAGTAGCAGCGCCAAGGTGTAGTAGCGAGTAGTGACAGTAGCACCTGGCAACAGAAAGAGCTTGCTGTAGCAGAAAGAAACGACAGCAATAACAGGTAGCAATAGCAGTGCACGACACTGGTAGTGAGGAACAACAGTTGGAATGAGCAGCAACAGGCAGCGGCTGCATTGCAACAGCAACAGTTGTAGTGGCATAGGCGTTGTAGCAGCAGTAGGAATTTCCACCGTAGCTGTGAAGAAACAACATTAGCGGTTGCGCAACCGCCACTACACAGCTGCAGATGCAATAGCAGCAGGCGTGCAAAGTAGCAGCAGTTGCACAGAACCAGCTGTGCATTACAAGTGCATATTACAACTGTGTAGTTATGCAGCTGCGTCACTCCGCTACTTTTTAGTAGTATGAAAAGGTCATCCCCTCCACTCATCTGGCACAAATTCACATGAGGCCAGAGAAAGGAAGTCAGCCGTCAACATCAGCATTGTAATAGCTGATGTCACCAACCCCTTACTGACATCAGGAGAGAGGCTTCTGACATTAGCATTTGCTTCAGTCAAATGTTGGGCCAGAACATCACTTCATTCCAGAATTCTAAATCTTTGGTGAAACATCAACGATTTCTCATTTTGACGAATTTGACGTTTGGACCTTTAGTGAGAAACACTTGGCAAGGGGCCATCAGACCCCTCATCTTCCTCCTCTTCAGGCATCATGAGCCCATGGTCACAGATTCTTGCAGTAAATGATGCTCGTCGGGCGTAGGATGAGATGGACCTTCAGTAGCAAAATCAGACCAATGTGTTACACGAGATCATGGAGCTATTGTGGCAGCATTAAGTGACCTCATTGCAGATGCCAGGAGGAGCTATTGGAGCTGCACCATCAGTTTATTATTCTACATCTTCTCCAGCACCCAGGCCTCAGCACTTACTGTTGCATGTTGACACCTGAGATGAGAAGCAGATGGAGGACCACATGCGTGAGGATGAGATCTGTGTTCTACAGAAGCAGATTCTTGAGCAACATTTGGAAATGCATCCTGCCACCCTGGTACCACCTTGCCATCAGGACCAGCCATGGTGATCAACAGGGTTTTAATTTGGTGGTGTCCCGCTCAGTGGTGGTCTCCCTATGCATTTTCCTCCTTCACTAGAGCCTGAGGTCTCCCTCCACAGTGAGCGGCAACCAGAGGAACTTTGAGACGTCTCCATCCCGCTATGACAGTGACAACAACTTTGATTGTTGCAAGGTCCTGTTTTGGTGTGGGCTGACTCGGAGGGCGTCTGGCCTGATACCACAGCCATTACCAGATCGCCGATGCTCACCAGGACTAGAAAGCAGTGAGAGTAATGCGTGGTCTTCTCTATGCCATGCCGCAAGAGACTGTGGTCGACATCCGTCCCTTCCTAGGTATGGCAAGGACCGGGACTGGAGTAGACCCATGTCGGGCTGGGAGCTGGCCCTTATCCTGCTTGCTATGGAGGCCCATGCAACAAGGGTGGCTGAGCTGCGCAAGATCCACTCCCTCCGTCAGGGTCCCACGGAGTTTGCAACTGACTACTAGAGGGGTGCCGTGCGCATTCACACGAGCCTTGGGGCTACTGGCAAGACGCAGCTGTGGAAACTCAACACCATCATGATGAAAGTACACTTGGACCATGTGAAACTTTCTCGAGCTTCGACCATGTTGCCCTATCCAAGTTGTCTGAGTCGCTGCAGCTACTTCCCTAAATGCATTGCTACTTCCTTCAGGCCGCATCGGTCCATGAGGCAGTCGTCTCACATTAGCAAAGCCCACTTGTTCTAGCAGTGACTGTGACACCTCCAACGCCTCTGTCCCTCTTCTCCAGCCCTACTTCCACCGCTCCTCCTCCTCCCTTTCTATCCCAAGCAGCCAGACTCAGGCCGTTGTAGTCGCCAAACAGTGGAAGAAGGGGGAAACAAAAAGTGTCAAGAGGCAGCAACAACAACAGCCGACAAGCAGTAGCTCTGGAAGTTCTTTCCACTACTACAATTGTAGGGGCACTCAGTGCTACACGGAATGCCAGCGACCTCTTGACTGGACCAGGATCATGAACGGCCTCCAGGCGGCACACACAAAGCAGACGACTTCTGGCGACACACAGACGGATCACGTCTCGACCAAGACTGCAGGAAGGGCCTCCGCTTCCCTGGATTGCAGCAGTGGACAAAACCCCTGGGATGGCACCATTTTGGAGTCTTGTGTGGTGCTGGTGGTTTGCACCAAGGGAGGTGCGAGTGTGTTGTCGAAGGCGGGTGGTCCATAGACAACTTGCTCCTCTATGCCTGTGATGTTGCTTTTGGAGGGACCCTATTGGCTTCCAATACAGATGAGCCTAAAAATTCCACCTGACTTGACAAGTCACATGTTTGTGCTAGTTTTTGTTATTTTGAATCCTCTGCTGAGCGCCCAACAGAGATAGAGTGTTCCGTAGATTGTTGGTCAGTTTTGACGACAGGTTGTGAGGCGAGTGGTACTTGGATCATCAACTCCTGTAACACCCATCACATGAACTGTCGTCACACTGACATTGTGGTTCTCGGTCTTTTTCCGTCTGTTTGGTCCATTTGTACGGAGTCTGGTCACTTCTTGCCTGTCCACGGAGTCAAGGTCATGTGGTTCGATGGTTTGTCAGGCTCCTACAAATTTGCAATATACCCTTTGTCCCTCCTCTTGAGCTTGGTATGCTCTCTATTTGGGCCTGCACTAGGATGGGTCATTCTGTTGAGTATTCTTTTAACAGAGTGATCGCAATTGACAATCATGCCTTTGCTCTTTTTGTCTTGGTTGTGGATTATCTGTATGTGTGTGTCTTTTTACACTCCCTTTGTCTCTTCTCCTTCCTCCCCGTTTGTGCACGCGTTTTCCCTCGTTTTCTTTCACATAGCACCAGCTTGCTACATCGCGACCTTTTCCATGTGGGCTCGGAAAATTTATCCAAGATCATTTGGACACAACCAGCCTTTGGATTTCATGCGATTTCCTTCAAGAAGCTGGCCAGTACCAATAACCTCTTCTATGCTTATGGTAAGATGCATTGTTACACTTACCACCACTCCACTTTCGGGGCACTGCATCTCTTGGAGTTGCTCCAATCGGACCTTCTTGTTATTCTCCCAATCATGTCCCCCTCTGAGATCAGGTTTGGTATATTCTCATCCTAACTGCTGACTTCACCTGCATGTAGTGGGTCTACAGCCTTCACCACAAGAGTGATGCCGTCCTGGCGGTCCGCCTGTGGTTGGTGTTGGCTGAGCATAAATCTCATCACACTCGTCACACATTCCGCTTGGATCTTGATGGTGAGATAGACACCTTCTTTGTTGAGCAGAGTGTGTATCACGAGCTCTCTACCCCTGCCACACCATATTACAATGGTGTGTATAAAGTGCTAGAACGGCACCATGGAGGATGCACTCCGCTCCATATATTTTTAGTGCGGTCTCCTTGAGTCCTTTGTCTTTCAAGGTTTATCCTACATGATGTGAGTCTAGAACCGCCTGCTGCATTGTCCTCTTCTGGACCATGTCATGTCGTACACGCTTTGGTCCATTTCATTGAGCCGACCTTCATCTTGCTCATGTCTTTGGGATCCTAGCCGATGTTTGGTATAACCAAGACTAGCAAGGGTCCAAGGTATCACCTCGGGATCAGATGTATGCCTTCCTTGGTATTTCTTTGTGCTCAAAGACCCAGCAGATTTGGGACCCCGCTCGCCACCGTATCGTTGAATCTTGATATGCTCTAATTTTTAGGCTCTCATCTACTACAACTCGTACAGCATTCTGTTGCAAGCCGCTGTCCAAGTTTCCAAATGTATGGCTTTCCAGCGGATGGGGAAGTCCAGATATGCAGATGGGTCCATCTAGTCCTCCTTGCTTGTGGTCCATCCTCCAACAGATGATGATCTGACCATTATGGCTGAAGGTCCAGTGACCTTGTCAGTCCCTACTGGTGCACCTGATCCTATTTGCTTCTTGGTGTCAGTCCCCCCTACCACACCTAATCTCGTGTCTATGTCAGTTCCCTCCAGCACACCTCACGCTCTGTCGGTGGCAGTTCCCCCAGATACACCTAGTCCTATCCCTGCACCTATTTCTTCACGTGTGATCTGGCTGCCTCATACGAGCCAGTCCATGTGTCTCCTACAGCTCCATCCTCTCCCCTTCCCTGCGAGTCTATAGTACGTTCACAGCAGCCCGATTTGTCACCTCAGCATTGGGCTACTCCCGCCAGCCCGGTGGTCGTCTTCAACCACTGGCCTTTAGCGCTCAGAGGGCCACTGACTCGGCGCCCAGGTGCACCATTTGCAGTGTTGAGAGTGGCGAGCCTGTTACGAAGGCACTTGCCTTAAGTTTCTAGCTGTGTGTCTTGTCAGCCACTAGTTGATCCCTCGTGAGTTCTTGGTTGCTTGCAATGTCGCAGCTGACCTTGTCATGGTCAGACAGAGTTTAGAGGCATGCATCTTGGTCTTCAAGATCTCTACTCTAATAGTGATTTATCCATGCATGTTGAAGGAGGAAATCTTGCCTGAGGATGCAAAGATGTAGCGTGCTGCTTGTGGGGATGGGCTGAGAGCTATCCTTGAGCATGGTCTCACTCTTTGGCCTTATGACTACAGGTTGTGCCCTTTTCAGGGTCATTGTTGAGCACGACTGGAAGTTGTACCAGATGGATGTGAACAATGCATTCCTCCATGGTAATTTAGAGGAGGAGATCTACATGGTCTTACCACTTGGCTTCAAATTCATTGACAAGGTCTGGTGCTTGTGGAAGGCCTTGTCTGGCCTGAAGCAATCAACCCGGTGTTTGCACCACAAGTTCACTAGCACACTGATGCATGCCGGCTACGTATAGAGTGGCGCAGATCCATCCCTCTTTCTCCTACGGATAGTTGAGCATGTCATGGCCATCCTGGTCTATGTGGATGACCTCTTGAGTGTGTCTCCTTTGATACAGACCATGAAGGAGACGAAGGTGATTGTTGGTCTTGTAGTTATTTTCCCCAGGATGGAGATTGTGCATGATAACCAGTGATGAAATTTCTTCCTACATTAAGCAAAATACACAATTTTGTGGAGAAAATTCTGATGACCTCCTTGGTGCAGTTCACACAGCCTCCACACCCATCACAATTGATGGATAGGATGCCCTGAAGGTGGATGATCCAATATAGCTGGAGGAGATGGTGGACCTGTCCACATCCACACGACCTAAATTTGCCTTCGCCATCAACCTCCTTGCACATTCCTCACAGTGTACTCGAGCAAGATCTCTTCACGTGGTTGTACGAGTGGTATGGTATGTGGTATCTATACTGTATCTCAGACTCTGCTTTTGTTGAAAGTGTTTGATGGTAGTTGACGGCTATACGAAAAATGACTTGGCCTTTAGCCTGGATGGGTGCAGGTGCATAGGCTATGTTTTCTTGCAGGGTGGCACCGATGTTTCATGGAGCAACAGTAAGCAGTGCTAAATTGCACATTGTTCATTAGAGGCTGAGTATGTAGCCCCATGTCCCTACATTACAATGTAGGGGCATTGGGCTACTGAGGCGGTGAGGCTACAACGCATGTTTCGTGAGTTGGGTTAGTCTATTCCTTGTATCGTTCTGACTCAGACAACCAAAGTGCTCCTGTCACCTAAAAGAACTCTAGTGTGTTTCATGCACGGACAAAGAATATTACTTTCGAGAATCACTTTGTGCACAGTTCGATGGAGTGATTGGTGATCTTCGTCATCTGGGTTGGAACGGACATGCACGTGGCTGACTTCCTAACCAAGGCACTGACGCATGAGAAGTTCATGGTGGCCATTTTTTCAAACGGGATTTGTTCCTTGCCTGAGAGTGGATGAGCGTGGGGAGTGCATGTGTATAAACTTCTTGCATCTTGTCATGCAACTATTGTTTTTATCAGTTCTACACTTGTATGGACATGCGCACCATTGGGTCATGGGAGAGTGTTGTGATGTGAGCCATCCCCATTTTTTTTGCACAACTTACTAACAACTCGCCCATGTGCATGCTCATGCAGATCCCTGATGCAGATCCAGTTGGCACCGTAGCACCATCAGGTGATGGCCCATCCACTAGCAGCTGCCAGAAAGCAGCCACAATGTCTCGGGCACTTGCTTGGGTACTCTGCAATTCTTTCTGCACTCTCTTGGACCTTTTTGATGGAATGGCTTTTGAGCACAGTTTGCATATATTTCATTTACTTCCACCAGTCATTGCCAGACCCATAGATGTGTGTATTCATTACGTGCAGCCTGAGACTGTACATCCATAGGTTCACACAGTTCTACATTTAGATGTATGTGTAGTTATGGCCCAAAAAATGGTTGTAAGCCGGTTTCGGACAATGTGACACTGTTGCGTGCATCACGCTCCCTAATCCGCGACGGGTTTGTATCCTGTGTGCTTTTCACTTTTCATTTATCTCTACATGCTGAAGCTGTTGGGTTTGATCTTGGGGTGGCGTCCAGGCTCCACGCGGTCATTTCATGTAGATGGCCTGGTCAACTTGTTCCCATCACCTTGCGAGCCTGTCAATTGATTAGACACTTTTGCGATTCTCACGCACACTTTTCTAAGTTTGGTTGCTCCATTCCATGGTGCATGTGCTTCTCCCTCGTGCACCCATGCTTGGTCAAGTAGCTTATGCCAGCAACCACTAGTACCTGCTGGTATGAGAGAAGGGAGGCTGAAGTTTTTCCGCAAAGTGGAAAGATATCTCTTCACTTACATTCTGGCCACTATTACAATCGTCACCGCCGATTCTTCCGGCTCGTAGGATGTCTTTGTCTTAGCACACAGATCAGGAGCAACAGCAACAGAAATCTATCCATCTACGCATGCTTTTCAATAGCCACAGCCACTGCAACAACACCAACAGCTTTGTGCACTCTCTAATGAGCTTCTGCACCCATGCATTGGTTGTTGCAACCGCCGCCATCACAATGGAATCTTCCTCAGCCATAGTTACAGTGGAATTTACGCATTTTGTCGTGGCTACAGCCATCACAGATGCAGCTATTTTCTCGGCCTCCTGTGGATCTGCATCCTCGAAAGTGTTGTGGTAGCTGTAGCCACCACAGTCGCTGCCACAGCCACGGCAATGACAACCGTAGCTACAAGTACAATCTAAGGTCCCTCTGCAACCGCGCATTAGACATAGCAGCTGCAGCATCCGCAGATACCGCAGAGGCAGCCGCAGCGGCGTTTGCAGCCTATGGTGCACTTGCACCTACAAATGTATTGTTACAGCAGCAGCCACTGCATCGTTGGCATCTGCCACCTTCGTAGTCCACGATGCCTTTGCACCTTCCAACTGTGCTGTAAAAACAAGAGCCACTACATCAGCAGTAGCAGCCATCCTCACAGCCACAGTGCCTCTGCATGTATGCATTAGCCGTAGTAGCTACAGCAACCGCAGCCACAACAGAGGCAGTTGTAGTCGCACTTGCAGTCTGCAGTGCTTTTATACCTGCAAGTACACTGCTAAAGCAGAAGCCCTTTTACTGTGGGCATTGGCTGAGTCAAAGTCCAAAATGCCTCTACATCTCCTGCATGTGCTGCAATAGTAATAGTAGCAGCTGCATTAGCATCAGCGGGTACAACTCTCCAGTGACTGTGTTGCAGTAGCAAAACCGCCATCAGCATCCGTAGTAAACTCCACAGTTTTAGGAGCAGCTGTCAAGCGGGGCAGCTGAACAGCCAACACTCTGGCATCGCCGCCGGAAGCCAAGTCCATATTTACGTGCCTAACACCCAGCATGAGGGCTATTGCATCAAAGATGGGGTTGTGTACTACGAGGCCAAAGTGAAGCATGTGCAGTGGTTGCGTCTCTGTTGTTGCAGCCCAGGCTTCCATCCCGGCGAGGACAATGATTCGACCAAGGAAAACAAGTAAGAGGATTCCGGAAACTATGCAAGACACTGGAAGTGAGCTTCGGACGACTCGCCGATGCCATAGAAATGACCAGCAACCGGACCTCCACGCAATCAACACCCCCGTCAACCCCCTAAAGCTCACCTGTTGCCCATAGGGCTCGTCACCAGAGTCAACATGTAATCTTTGGTGGGGCAACATGGACAGCTTTTGCAACAGCGCATCGGTCCTCCGTGCACCATAACTCGTAATTGCATCTGGCTCTGAGTCTGCCTCATTTGTAACCTGTGACATTCTCTCCATCTTGAAAGCAATGTTAGTCTCCAATGTTGCTGTTGCCTCCACTTTTGCTATTACAACTTGTGTTGCTCGTGCACCTTCCAGTAGCAATACGTACATGGAGACTTAGACCACGGCCGCTGTTGACCAAGTTCCTCTTGCTACAGCTGTAATCAACATATTCACCCAAGTTATTGCTCCAGTAGATTCAGTAGCATCAGCAGCAATAGCCACAAACAGTGCTCTCTTGAGTGCAGTTACCTCCATTCACACATCCACGATGTAGGCCTCATCTTCCCGATCAATATCGACTACCAGCCACCATATTCCCGTCCTCATCTCTACATTGTCAGCAGTCTCTACCATATCACTTGTTGCTCTCACTTGTGTTGCCTGTCTTCTTGTCTCTACGGTCTCCACTATGACCGTGTTTGCAGCATCGGCCACTGCAACTTTTCCTCCTCACGTCTGTCTTTGCTGCTAGGACTGGTGAGTGTGCCAATTTGCCATTTGCCCTCTTCTCTGTCTTTGCGTGGACGCGATTTTGCATCCAGGTGTGTTGCCTTACAACACATCCTTGAGCTGATGCAATCTACACTCCCATTTTTTCTCACGCCCACGGAAGCAAGAGAAACTCTGCCAAATTTTTCTTGGTAGAGTGACATCACAGTCGCCATGCCAGTTGACAATGAGCAATATGCTGCGCTGCAAGAAGCGTTGCAGCGTTAGCGTGTTTCTCTTTAAGAGACACTCACAGCACAATGCATAGCTAGAGAGTGACTGCGTCATGAGCAGGAAAATCAGGATACCTTTGCAAATCAGATTGCTAACTTTGACTTGAACCACCTCCAGCACATGTTGCGCTCCATTCTTGCTGCATCCACTACTGCTGGCGGCGCTGTTGCCTTTGCCACCACTCTTGCTTTTGCATCCACTACCTCTGGCTCTAACTAGTCTGACCCCATCGCAGCAACAATCGTAATCAGCACATCAGTAGCCAAAGCTCTTGCACTACCTTCGCAGCATCAGTGTAACTTTGACACTTTTCCATCCCAATTTACCTCCAACCTCTCCTTCTCATCTTGGGAGGTCCATTTCAGTGCCTGGAAAAAGGAAAAACACCTTGAAGAATACTACTATGAACATTATCCCTCTGTTAAACCCCCTTATATCCCTATCGATTCCGAGCCCTTTTTCTTGGAGGGCCAGACGATAGCACTGATGCAATTGGGTCATGTGATGCTAACACAGCGCGCCAAAAACCAGCTGATCAAGTCGGTGCCTATGCTCTCATCAAGTGTCACAACATTGTGAAGTGCCATGTGGCCCAAAGCATTCTCAACGTCCAGTTCAACATGCTATCCATGAGTGTTGATGATGCACGCAACCTGGAAAACGCTGCACAACCTAGCCAAAGCTGCACCTGGGCAGCTTCTAGCCTTCCTCTGCATCGTCAACGACCTCATCTCTGAACTGCCCGACATCCTTAGGGAGGTCAAGGCTGCCAAGCTTGAGCGTCTGGCCGCAGAGCCTGTCCGAGATGGTTCCCTGTCATGCATTGGCGCCCTTTGGGAGTTCACAGGGAACCGTCTCACCGACTGGTGGAGCGCGCTGAAAAACAAGCACATTCATCACGATGCCGTGGCTGCAGCCAAAACAGCACTTTTCCCCTCTTCTGCGGCGGCCCCAACATTGCATACCTCACCCTCATCCACTTCCTCATCCTCTGTGTCTGCCTCCTCCCTGGTCACTCAAGCGAGGGGCAGAGGGTGAGGGAAGGAAATGGGAGGTCAACCTGGTGGTGGGTTGGATGGTGTACAGGGAGGGCGTGTGAGGGGAAAGGTTCTGATTGTTCCTCCTCGTCCGTCTCCTCACCTGGCATTGTGAGATACCAGAACTGTGGCGCTACCAAACACTGCACCAAGAAGTTCCCTGCACCTCCCCATGATGTCCGTATGGCATCTCCTATGCGGGTGCACTGGACGTAGTCCTCTGAAAAAAGCAGTAGCACGGCCCGTGCCTCTACTTCTACTGCCACCTCTGGTCACACCACTTCCACCTCCACAGATGCAGTATCGTACAAAACCATTGCATTCTCCTACCCGCCACCTTATCCCAGGGATGACCTTCAAAGTTTGGAGGTCCTGCCTTCTACAGTACTCCCTATGGACCTTATACTTTGTTGGCATCGATCCCGTCAGGCTCCTCCCAGAGACGTCCTCCTCGGGCTTTGTCATCGCATCCGACCCGCCTGAGGATGACCGTCAGCTGGATGCTATGCTCTCCCATCGTGTCCATCAGCGCCATCTTCTTGATCAGGGAGGTAAGACTGGGAAAGTGTTTGATGTCCCTTGCATGTGAGTTTGATGAGGCTCTCCGTCGATTGGCCTCTGGTGGCGTTCAGCACAGTTTTCCTGTGGATGTTCCTGGACTGAGGATTGACAGTCTGTCCATTTGCCTCGTTTCCATGCTGCTTGTGGCCAGCAGCTTCCACCGTGCTCAGGTATAGTTGCTGTTAGTCTGTCCCAGTACCTAGCCTGTTTTAGGTGGCTTCTAGATACTAGACTCCAAGGCCACCCATCACATGACCTCTTATTGAGCATCTTTCATCTCCTCCGGCCCTGTTGGCTCTGTGTGCTTTGCTTGCACTGGCTCCGTCCGGCTTCTCTCCATCCAGGGTGTAGGCATTGTTTGTTTCGTTGGCCCTGGGGAGGAGATGTTTCTCCCACACGTGTTGTACGTGCCTTCTCTTGAGCTAAATCTGCTCTCTGTTACGGCTCTCAATGACCAGGGCATGGACTTCTCATCTAGTTGTGGCATTTCCTCTATCTTGCACCACACCACTGGTCGTGTCTTGCTTTCCAACATGCCTTGCAATCATTTTTTTTGCATCCCCTCCTGTGTACCCTCTTCTGCCACAACTGCCCTGGTTCATGTTGTTCATTACCTTTCTCCCACACACACAGAGTTGTTCCACCACCGCCTGTGACACATTAAAATTGCTGCAATTCACTGCTTGCTTTACACTCAGCCTACACATGGTCAGGGCACCTCTACTTTCCGAGCTCCCTGTGCTGCTGACTGCCTGGATTGTGCTGAGGGTATTTTGCATTGCTCCCCATTCTCTACCACCGACAGTCGCACAATCCATCACATCAAGCCTTTGCATGCAGACGTCATGGTCCCTCTTGTGCATGACGCCTTGGGAAATGTTGGGCGTAATATCATTTTACTGATGACCTCTCACGCATGCGATAGGTATTTGTCCTGTGGCAAAAGCGTGATGCTTGCTCTTTTCTTGAGTCATGGCTGTTACACACTAAACTCGCCGGCTGTTGTTGCTTGCACACATTTTGGTCTGATTGCAGTGGTATGTTCATGGGTTTCTCTGCTTGTTTCTTGTCCTCTTTTGGTGTGTGTATGGAGCCCTCTGCTCCCTACACACCTCACTAAAACAGCATCTCCAAATGCTAGAACCGGACTATTGCTGAAGGCATCTGCACCCTTCTTGCTGAGTCTGACCTGCCTCCTCTATTCTCCTTTGAAGCCATTTTCTACATGACACGGGTCTTGAGGACCTCACAGTCCCTCACGGTCTCCTTCCTCGCCATGTCACCCCCTTCAAACATTGGCTTGGTCAACGGGTGAATTTCAGCTTTGCTCGTGTCTGGGACTGTGTCGCTACTGTTTGGCTCCCTTAAGACCTTCACGATGGCAAGCTCAGTATCCATGCTCGTCTTTGTACCTTTCTTGGTGTTTCTACCATGTCTAAGGTGTATTGACTCTGGGATGCTGACTTTCTTGTGTTATCGAGTCATGCAATGCACTGTTCTTTGAGGACATTTTCCAACGTGACTTGTGTCGTTTCTGATCTCGGGGACCCGTCGCTCACTCACTCCACTAATTCTCCACTCCCTTCACAGTCGCCACCGGTCGATACCAATGAAATCGAGTCTCTTTGCGTGTCCTCCCCGTCTAGCGCCCTGACTGATTCCTCTCCTTTGACCACGGCATCTCCAGAGTTGGCACACGTACCCGCCACCGTCAGTGCTCCCACTTCGATATCACATACCACTGAGCCTGTCGATGTTCCAGTGTCACCTAGTGAGTCAGAGGTCACTACTCCCGTTGTTGGCCCAGAGCCATACACGAGTGTAGGGAGGCTTCGCTCTCTCCTTCAGCAGTAGACCTCTCCGTCCACTCAGCATACACATGCTCCAAAGCGTCTTCTTCTAGTGCTGGGCCCTTTTCCAGGCCCACTAGACTTGATGCACTTGGACTTGTCATTAATGTTGCCCATCCTAACTAAACAATGGGATATGCACTTTTTGCACATGAATTTCACAGAGCATCCGACACCTCTTTTACTGGCTAAATTGTTGTATCCTTGTAGCGAGTGGACTCCCTACACTCCCACAAAGCCTTCTACAGTTTGGAGGCTCAAGAGTTACTTGATACTGACCTCTAGGAAAAGGCCATGCAGGAGGAATTGAACTCTCTCAAAAAGCATGAAGTCTATTTCAGGAAAATGTGAGCATGAGTGGCACTGGAAAGAGGGCTGAGGACATGTCATAGAAGTGGACAGAAGCATCGGACAAGCTGCGGACGGCTGACGGAGTGCCGACGTCACCAGGCAGGTGGGATACGGCAGCTGTGTGGAGTGAAGCGCTGAGGAGTGTGAGCAAGGAAGCGAGATTAGCAGATGAAGGCGGTGCCAAAGGCACGAGCCAAACCAAGAGCTGAGTCGAGCCGCAGTACCGAGGCCCGGACAAACTGCCGCAGCACCAAAGTATGGGCAGACAGAGGGGATTGACTGATGAGCAGGAGGCGATGGAGACAGTGCCAAGTGAGATGCATGATGATGAGCAAAGGCGGAACAGCTGATGATAAAGATGCGAGGCTGGAGGTCCTAAGCGGGAGCGAAGGGTTGAACGGCTGAAGTGAACGGATATACATCGATATATATATATATATATATATATATATATTATATACACATATATATATATATATATTTATATATATATATATATATATATATATATATATATATATATATATATATATATATATATATATATTATATACACATATATACATATATATATTGTTGACTGATAAGATACAAGTGATGAATACGAATTGAACTGAGGCAAGGAACATCATAGTGGTACAGAGGTTAAGTACTAGTCTATTCCTAGGAATGACATGACTACTTGGTAGATGATTGCCTGCGTTTACGGTGGGCGGTGCGATGCATGGAGCCGCAGCCACCTGTTTTCTGTTTTTGCTGTTGTTGCTGTTGTTGGGTGCGGATTCACTTTGTGACTCGGCGCGATGCTTGGTGTTGTGACCCGATGAAGTCGTGTCATGGTATTGTGCCCCTCCCTGGAGGTGTTCATGGAGAAGATGTGGGGCTGGTGTCATCATGGAGTTGACACATAGTGAGGACCGAGCCGCAAGTTTCTGGCGGGATCGGACGTGGCCGACAGGATTTGGCCGTTGGTGGAAGCAGGCTCTAAGTTTGTCGGTCGTGACACCGAAAGGTTACCCGTTGATATTTTTGCATGCGAGAGGTGAACTAGTGGGTAGATGAGTAATTCCTGCTTTGTGGTTCCGAGCCGAGGGGGGCAGATGGCAAAAGGTGGGTATGGGAGAAATCCAGAGTTCACCGTGTGATTCTTTAATTCTTTTCTGACATTCTACAAGCTGGTGGATCTTCTAGTAGGCCACAAAGCCGGCTCAGCTCATTGGGTCCTTCAACGCCAGCTGAATCCGGATGGAAAATTTGATCAATATAAGGTTCGCCTGATGGTGAAAGGGTTTTCTCAGATCCTAGGGATCGGCTTCACTCCAGTCGCGCGGTCAACAACCGCTTGTGCATTTTGGGTATTGTCGCGCAGCACGACTGGAAACTAGAGTAGATGGATGTCAACAATGTGTTCCTATGTGCACACATAGAGAAGGAGATCTACATGACACAGTCACCAGGTTTCACAAACACTACGAACAAGGTCTGGCGACTGCAAAAGGCTCTAAACGGCGTCAAGCAGATGTCGCGTTGCTAGAACATGGAGGTCTCCTCCACTCTTAAGAGAGGTGGCTATTGCTGCAATACTGTTGACCGAACCCTCTTTCAGAGTGTCTCGTCTAAGCCTTTTTTGGCCATTCTCACCTACTTCAATGACTTGCTCATCGCCTCTCCTAGCCTTGCCGCTGTCCAGTCGGTCAAGGCCCTTGAGCAATCGACATACAAGATAGACTCGGGTCCAGCTTACATACTTCTTGGCATGGAGCTAGAATACAATCGTCAACGTCGCATTCTGCATGTCCATCAGGCTGCTTACGTTCGTAACTTGGGAGAGCGTTTTGCCTCTTGTTGAATGAGACTCTACTGCGTCCACTCCTATCACCCCAGCAAAGCAGCACCTGCTGAAGTCCCCCATTTCGGGAGACTTCTGTCAGGAATACTGTCCTGGCGTGCCCTGAACCACCTAAGTGTGCATGGCGTCTTAGTGCAAAGAGACTTCCAAGGGAGGTGTGTGCTTTGGGTCGCCACAATACCAAGTGCAGAATTCTGGCAGAATACAGATTGCGGAAACTGAGAAAGGCTGCGAATCATGAATGGTTAGTTTTTCTCGTCAGATTGCATCAGATTCTTATAGCCGGTGACCTGAGCTTTCCAACGCATCCAAGCACGCCCAAAACGAAGCAGTATAGCCCCTGCTATGCCCATCCAAGCAACCCTTGGTGGAGCCGCCTTTGGCTGCCACCGACGTGAGTCGTCTCCGACACGAGCCGACGACGGCTCGAAGCGCCTTTCTTTGATTGACAAGTCAAANCATCAGATTCTTATAGCCGGTGACCTGAGCTTTCCAACGCATCCAAGCACGCCCAAAACGGAGCAGTATAGCCCCTGCTACGCCCATCCAAGCAACCCTTGGTGGAGCCGCCTTTGGCTGCCACCGACGTGAGTCGTCTCCGACACGAGCCGACGACGGCTCGAAGCGCCTTTCTTTGATTGACAAGTCAAAGGGCGGCTCAACCTGGTCCAGGGGACCTCCCTGGTTGCTTCCTCTAGGGCCTTGGGGTCTATGGAGCCAGTTGGAGCTGAACACGGACCTCCGGCGGTGGAGTATCCCGTCACCCCAGACGGGTACCAGATTCCACCCGCCTCACCACCCGAACTTTGGGTAGGGCTAACTCTCTGAACCAAATCGAGTAACTGAAAGCTCGAAATCGCATGGAAAACTTCAAGGAGTCCAAATCTGCAATCAGATTGGACATCCAACCACTCTCTAGTGGTCGGACCAGGAAAACCGCAAACGGCAACCATGGCAGGGGCACTTTTTAAACAATCTCCCCCGTGCACCTTCCATGCCTGATGCCTCATGCTCACTCTTTACTCATCCGCTCCTGCGTCTTCAAGCCCTTCACAGCTTGTCAACCCAAGCCCTATAAGGCTGATGACACTGCGCCTTGGTTAAGCAATCTGCAAGCATGTGCTTTGTGCTGCAATGCTGCAGCACAACCTGTCCCTTCTCCACCATGTCGCGCGTGTAGTGGTAGCGCACGTCAATGTGCTTTGTCCTCCTGTGCTGCGTCGGGTTGTTGGTCAGCGAGATGGAGCCGGTGTTGTCCTCCTGAACCACCGTAGGCTCCTGCTGCGCCACGCCCAACTCCCCCAGCAATCTGCGGAGCCACACCGCTTCCTTGACCGCCTCGGCCAGAGCGACGTACTCCGCCTCCACTGTGGAGGTGGCAACGCAGTCCTGCTTCCTGCTGCACCACGAGACCGCTGCACCTGCAAGGAAGAACACATAGCCAGACGTGGACTTCCTCTTGTCCACATCACCGGCGTAGTCCGCGTCAGTGTAGCAGACCAGCCGCAAGGGGTCTGACCTCCCCTTTTCGTCGTACTTCAGGCGCGCATGCCGCGTTGCCTGCAAGTACTGGAGGATGCGCTTCGCCGCCTGCCAGTGTATTGGCCCAGGGTTGGCCACATACCTGCTCACCTGACCCACCGCGTAGGCCAAGTCCGGCCGAGTGGCCACCATGGCATACATCAGGCTGCCCACCACAGATTGGTAGGGCACCTCCGCCATGCCCTCCTTCTCCTCTTTAGTTTGCGGCGCCATCGCCGCACTCAGCTCACAGCTTGTGGAGAACGGACTGCCCACTCATTTGCAGTCCTCCATGCCGTACCGCTTCAGGATCTCGGCCACGTACTTGGCCTGTCCCAGCTCAAGCGTGCGCGCCCTCCGGTTTCGCGTGATGCTCACCCCAAGGTAGTACTCCAGCTCCCCCATGTCCGTCATCTTAAATCTGCTGCTCAGCTGCTCCTTGAGCTGCTTCAAAGCCGCCAGATCTGATGAACACAGGATCAGGCCTTCCACGTAGAGTGTGACAATCTGATGGAGTCCCTTGCTGCGCCGCACGTACACGCAATGGTCTAACTCACAGCGCTTGAAGCCGAGCTCCGCCATGTAGCCGTCCATCTGCTATCCTTGGTGAGCTTCACCTTGAACACCCACTTGGAGCTCATCACCTTTGCCCCCTTAGGCCGATCCACCAACTCCCAAGTGCCGTTCTCAGCAAGGGACGCAAGTTCAGATTTTATTGCTTCGCCCCACTGCTTCCCGTCAGGCCGTGCAAGTGCCTCTTGCACAGTTTTCGGCTCCATTGCAGCTGCCATCATGCACCGCGCCATGCCGACCAAGCGGCCTGTGTTCGCGTCATACCGCTTCGGCATTTTGTTGCCTCCGGCTGCGACGCGGTGACCTTGGCGACACCGGCTGCTGGTCCTGCTGCCGCTCTGCTGCAACGTTGTCCTCAGCTGCAGGCTCCCCCGCGTCGGCTGCTACGTCCTGCGCTCCAGAGACATATGCACCTGCTGCATTGTCCTGCTTCGCTCCAGCACCTTCTCCGAAGACCCGTCATCGACCTCTGCAGCCGCCGGCTCCTCCTCACACTCAAGGAGTTGGAACCACTCCCCCTGCTTTGGTGAGTACGCTGCGTCAATGTTGTTGTTGCTGCTGCAGTAGCTCTGCTGCTCATCAAACGTAACGTTGCGGCTGGTGATGACGTCCTGTGTCCGTGGATCAAAGAGGCGGTACGCCTTGAGCGCACTCTCGTATCCGATGAACGCGTACGCCTTTTCACGCGGGTCCACTTTGGAGTCTTTTCTTTGCGCGGCCTACACAATGCGTGCACCTTGCATCCGAACGCCTTCGGTGCACCACGCTTGGTTTGCGCCCGCTCCAAGCCTCCTGCGGCGTCTTCCAGTCGCCCTTCCCTTTTAGCACTGCTGTTGGGGTGAGGTTGGTGATGTAGCACGCCGTACTCACGGCCTCGGCCCACAGGCTCCGTGGCAGTTTAGCGTCCACGAGCATCGTCCGTGCCATGGTGAGTAGCGTCTGGTTCGCACGCTCCGCCACGCCATTCGACTGAGGCATGTACGGAGTGGTCGGTTGCCACTCAATCCCCTGCTCCTTCAGCCATCCTCCGCAGCCCACAAACTCACCGCCATTGTCGCTGTGTAGCGCTCTGACCTTGCGGTCAGTCTGCCTCTCCACTGCTGCGACGTGCTTCTTCAGCCGCTCCAGCACATTGCTCTTCCGCTTCATGAAGTAGACAGATATTTTTGCTACAATAGTCGATGAAGGTGACGAAGTACTGCGCGCCCCCAATGAACGGCGTCTTGATCGGTCCGCACACATCACTGTGCACGACCTCGAGCAGGTTCTCAGCCCGCTGCTGTCCGTCTTCGAATGGCTTGTGCTTCGCCTTGCCTACGATGCAAGGCTTGCACTTGTGCTCTACGGAATCTGTTCCTCTGTCTGCTGCACCGGTGATGTTGAGGCCGCGAACCATGTCGCGCTTCGCCATCTCTTGCACGATTGTGGGCGACGAGTGTCCCAGTCGCCGATGCCATAGCTGCAGGTCTGCTCCCCTGCCTTTAGCGAGGTTGACGACGCATGCTTGCGGCTCTGCTGCGTCTGCTGCCGAGGGGATGACCTTTGTCTCAACAATGTAGAGGCCTCCCTCGCGCTTCGCCTCGAGCACAATGTTGACATGGTATGCCCCTTGCCATGAGTGCCGTTGATCATACTCCCTGGTTCGACCACTGAGGAGTGGTCGAACACCTGATCTGAATTTTGATTTGGATTCCTTGGATTTTTCTATGCAGGATCGAGCTTTGAATCGCTCGATTTGAGTGAGTATTCAGAAAATTAGCCTAGCCCGAAATTCGGGTGTTGGGGGGGTGGAATCTGGTACCCGCCATGGGTGGCGGGATAATCCACCACCAGTGATCCGAGTTCGTCCCCAACGAGCTCCAAATGCACCAGGGCCATAAAGGAAGCAACCAGAGAGTTCTCCTTGACCAGGGTGAACTTCTCCTTGACTTCTGGGTGAGGAAAGGCGCTTCGACGGGTCATCGTCGAAGCGCCTCCCGTTGCCTAGCATGCAAGGCAAGGTGGGCGGCTCCACCAAGGGTTACTTCGACGGCCGTAGCAGGGGCTCTACTGCTCCGTTTTGGGCGTGCTTGAATGCGTTGGAAAGCTTAGATCACAGGCTATAAGGATCTGATGTAATCTCACTATGCTAAGTAACAAAAATGTGTTTCAATTCAGTTCTACTGAATGCGACGTGTTCTGCCCACTCACATCCGTGATCCTTGTGCTCCACACTCTTCACCATTGGTGTCCCTTGGCTGCCCCAAACCTTGGTAGCGTGAACCAGTGAGAGCTAGGCATCCTTGAGGGTGCCTCCACACCCACTAGAGCCAACAAAGGGTTATGGACCCACGTGCCTAGAAGGACCCTAGCTCTACGACTTTCACGCTACCGCCGCGCGCCATGACAATGACAGAGCAAGAGAGCATCATAGACGTCCTCCCGGCTGACGGGAGAGACTTCCCCTTGTGGAGGTGGACCATGGAGGTCTACCTTGATGACAAGCGACTGCTTGAGCTGGTCAGAGGTGAAGAGAGAGCTCCTGCGGCGTCCGCGACGGCCGAGGAGGTGGAGGCGTTCGAGAAGTGCAACAACGAGGCGCTTGATCTGATCGCAAAGGCGCTGTGCCCGGCACAATGCGCGCATGTCCAAGGATGCACAAAGGCCACGAAGGCCTGGGCACGGCTCTGCAACGCACACGACCCATCGTGTCTTCAGCAACGTCTCCTCCTCATCAAACAGCTTTTCACCCTCCAAGCCGATGAGGAGACCAGCCCGTCGGAGCTCGCGCGAGAGGTCGAGACGATGGTGTCCCGTTGTCATCAGGCGGGATGGGCCATCGACTCCCACTTGCAAGTAGCGGCGCTCCTCCTGGCCCTTCCTAACAGTCTGGCCTCTACAATCAACAGCAATGGTGATCTATGGGACAAAATACAGACGTTCAAAGAGGCGGCACAAGTGGTGTGCGACCGGTGGACCAAAACCACCGTGGCAGAGCAAGGGACGATGTCCGCAGCATCAGCCCTGATCGTCCGCTCTCAAAGAGAAGAGGGAGATCAAGGTGAGGAAAGGACACGTCCACGCCACGCCAAGAAGGGAGAGTGCCATCAGTGTGGCCAGGAGGGCCACTGGAGAAGGGACTGCACAAGGGGAGCTGCGGATCTGGTCATGAAGGTGGCAGAAGGGCAGCATACCAATGTGGCGGTAGCCGACTTCGTACGCTCCACAAGGGGAGCAGAGATGGCACAACCTGAGGCAGGCGAGCGGCAGGCGTGTTTGGAGCGAGGAGGCTCCAACAGGTCCCAAAATGGGACCTGCTACAAGTGTGGCGAGCGGGGTCACTGGAAGGCGACATGCACAGCGGAAGCCGTGGACTCCGACAAGCGTGTCGGGAGAAGACGGCAGGCCGAAGCAGTCATTGACACGCCATGCAGCAGTGATCAGCTCCATGCTGCGGGAGCTGATGTGGTCGGGGACCACAAGGCATGTCGAGGGCATGCAATCTCCACAGCCTCCAAGAGGGAGCATAAGGCGAAGCAGCAAATGGGGACTGCCACCATACATCACAATGAAGGTGATGTGCTCCAAGGAGGCAAAAAACGGGTAGAGGAGTCGATCGAGAAGTAGGGCGCTGCGGCGAGGAAGCTCGAAGCGCCTGACCTGGTGACAGAGGTGCTGTCCGTGAGTCACCTCGTCAAGGAGGGACTCGAAGTGACCTTCACGAGGAAGGGCTGCTTCCTAAAAGAGGAGGGCAGTGGGTGTGTCGTGGCACATGGCACACACAAAAGAGGTGTGTAGCGGATACATGCCCATGTCCTTACGAGGAGCAGCCGTGACTCTGACGTGGACAGCCGTGGGAGCAAGGAAACGGTTGCAGCTGCGTCCAAGAGGGGGCAACCTGAGGGTGCAGTGGGTGGTATGGAGGGTACCATCCGGGCTGGGTCGGGAAATCTGGACCAGAAGGCACGCCATGCAACGGGACGCCGGGTGATGGATGCACGGCCTCCAAGGGAGGCAAGAGAAGTGGTCCAGGTGGCAGACCAGCCAGAGGAGAGCATGAAAGGCAGGCGGCCTGGTTCTCCCAATGGGAAAAAGGGGTCCAGTGCTGCGAGAATGGTGAACCGGAGCCACAAGGTAGGCCAAATGGGCGCTGCCGAGTTCCATGCGGGAGCGGTGGTGGCTGCAAGGAGAACCAGGCAGCAAGACAAGGATGGCAAGGAGGCGCGTCCTCAAGGGGAGCACAAGGGGCTCCACACCTCAGCAGAAGGGGAGCAGCTACGGCAGCAATTTGAGGGCCAAAATGTGGCTGCTCAAGTGTTGGCACGGGATGCCGGCAAGTCGCGTGCACAGGACTCCGCCTCACCGACTGAGAAGAAGAAGAGTGGCGGTAAAGGGTCGCGCTCTCAACCGGAGAAAAACGCGCTCCGGGCTGCAGAGGTGGTGGACCGGGCCCACAAGGTGGGTACAAAAGGTACCCTCAAGTCTCAAGAGGAGGCATCGTTGGCGGCTCGGAGGACCACGCAGCAGATTGAGGACGCCGTGAGGGCAGGTCCTCAAAGTGAGCCAAGGCAGCTCGGTGCAGCAGCGGACCGGGACCTAGAGCACCGCGCGGCAGAAGGCCGGGCAGTGGGTGCACCGCAACAAAAGTAGGCGGAGGTAGTCCGAAGGGCTGTGCAACAAAGGGAGAGCGGCAGCAAGTGGCTGAGCTCTCCATCGGAGCAAAACATGCTCCAAGCGGCTGAGCAAAGGACCAAGCCGCAAGGTGCGGTCAAGGCGTTGGTGGCTCCAAGTCCTCAAGGAGGAGGAAAAGCACTCAAGGGGTATGGAACAGAGGATGCGGCGTGCAGGCCGGCATCTCTGGCATCCGCAAAAGAGACGGATGAACCATGCAACATGCATAGGTTGGGAGAAGGGAGTCTGATCTCCGGTTCTCCAACTTCTCCCAAAGAGGGGGAGACTGTGCATGAGGAGTACGGAGAGGGAGCCGAGACCAAAGGACCGGCACCGGAAGCCCTCCCCAAGGGGGAGAGGCATGCACGTTTGGGACGTGTGGCGAGACAGCGGCAGCAGCGTAGGCGGCGGCTTAAGGAGCAGTCACAGCTGCAGTACCACGGATCCCGCGAGGCTGGTTGCAACAAAGGGCAAGCCAGTGCTGGCAGTGCAGGCGGCAACAGCTTGGTCAAAACGGCACGCGGAGAGGCGGTGTCATCAAGAGCCAAGATCAGCACCAAGGAAGCACTACACCAAGGTGGGGAAGGTGTGTAGCATGCTGGGCCAAGTTCGCAAGGTGCCGACGGTGCTAAAAACACAATGGTATCCAAGGCACACTCGGAGGCGCTTGAGGACTCAAAAGGGAGTCCGAGGTCTCTGAAGGCGTTGGAGGACTCCGCAAAGAGTTGCGGGTCTCCCATGTGAGGGAGAGCAGTCCAGCGAGGAGGCAAGTACTCCCAGGTCATCTCGGGGAGGTGACCAGCTGCCGCGGCAAGCAGCAACACCAAGACAACAAGGGTCACACGGCAGGCCATGAGGGTGCTGCCAAGTCCCGTACGCGGGCACAAGTGACGACAGCGTGAAGCAAGGCGTCCGCCGCTATGTGCTGTGATTGGTGGAGGGCAGCAAAGGAGAGTTGCTCACAGTGGCAGCTTGGCCGGGCAGCAGAGCATGGCAGATGTTCAAGGACAGGGCATCAAGGCTGCGGTGCAAGGGGGAGATTGTTGACATGGTGTGCCCCTTGCCATGAGTGCCGTTGA
>SZWC01001508.1:66940-88734 GCA_023375785.1 Penium margaritaceum
TGCTGCCAAGTCCCGTACGCGGGCACAAGTGACGACAGCGTGAAGCAAGGCGTCCGCCGCTATGTGCTGTGATTGGTGGAGGGCAGCAAAGGAGAGTTGCTCACAGTGGCAGCTTGGCCGGGCAGCAGAGCATGGCAGATGTTCAAGGACAGGGCATCAAGGCTGCGGTGCAAGGGGGAGATTGTTGACATGGTGTGCCCCTTGCCATGAGTGCCGTTGATCATACTCCCTGGTTCGACCACTGAGGAGTGGTCGAACACCTGATTTGACTTTAGATTTGGATTCCTTGGATTTTTCTATGCAGGATCGAGCTTTGAATCGCTCGATTTGAGTGAGTATTCAGAAAATTAGCCTAGCCCGAAATTCGGGTGTTGGGGGGGTGGAATCTGGTACCCGCCATGGGTGGCGGGATAATCCACCACCAGTGATCCGAGTTCGTCCCCAACGAGCTCCAAATGCACCAGGGCCATAAAGGAAGAAACCAGAGAGTTCTCCTTGACCAGGGTGAACTTCTCCTTGACTTCTAGGCGAGGAAAGGCGCTTCGACGGGTCATCGTCGAAGCGCCTCCCGTTGCCTAGCGTGCAAGGCAAGGTGGACGGCTCCACCAAGGGTTACTTCGACGGCCGTAGCAGGGGCTCTACTGCTCCGTTTTGGGTGTGCTTGGATGCGTTGGAAAGCTTAGATCACAGGCTATAAGGGTCTGATATAATCTCACTATGCTAAGTAACAAAAACGTGTTTCGATTCAGTTCTACTGAATGCGACGTGTTCTGCCCACTCACATCCGTGATCCTTGTGCTCCACACTCTTCACCAAAGGTGTCCATTGGCTGTCCCAAACACTGGTAGTGTGCATCAGCAAGAGCTAGGCATCCTTGAGGGTGCTTCCACACCCACTAGAGCCAATACACAACCTCACCACCGCCGTCCATCCGTACGACAATATCTTTCCTGCGGAAGAGCACTTCATACCCCTTGTCTGTCAAGCGGCTCACACTTAAAATGCCAGCCAAGCCGGGGACATGTTGTACATTTTGGATAACACATTGCGCCTTTTTACCACCAACCACCACCTCTACGTCCATATCACCTTGGCCGGCCGCAAGTTCGACCTCGTCATTAGCAGTCACCATGGACTTTGCAGACTTGGTGTAGTTGATGAACCCCACCTTCTTGACTTGGGTATGCTCCTCCGCACCTGAGTCGAGGCACCGCCGGTTGGCGCCTTTCAGGTCGTGGTTCTTCGTACCATTGAGGAGCGCCTTCTTGCCTTTGGCGCCTTTGCCGCTAGCCCGCGCCTCCTCTAGACACTCCTTGGCCCAATGGCCCTCCTTGCCACAATTATGGCACGCACCCCTCTTGGCGCCCTTCTTGCCGCTGCCCTTACCGCCGCCTCGCTTGCCGCTGCTGCTGCCACCCTGCGTTTTGGTGACCAGGGCATTTGAGGATGATGAGGTCTTGCCACCGCTCTGACGGTGCACCTCGTTGCGGATGTACTCGGCGACTGCACCGTAGGTGAGTTTATTCTCCTCCCAACCTCCCAGCACGGTGATGAGAGGGCTCCAACTGTCGGGTAGATCCATGAGGAGCGCCATCGCCTGCATATTCGTGTCAATCTTCCACCCCACATCATGGAATTGTGAGGCAAGAGACTTGATCTGCTGCATGGCAGAAATGACATCCTCACCCTCCTCGATCCTCACCGTCAAGAGTCGCTTCATTGCGAAGATCTTGTTGGCTAGGGATGTTGATTGGTGAATGGAGCAGAGCTTCTTCCACGCGTCAGCTGCCAGGTCACAGCCGTGGATGTAGCCCCACTGAGATTCATGCAGTGCGGACAACAGGAGCATCAGCGCCTCCGTGTTCTTCTTCGCGAAGGTCGTCATCTCCTCGTTCATTGCACTCGCATCTTGAACCTTCGTGCCCTTCATAAGCTCCAGCAGTCCCTTGTGCGCGAGGTATATTTCAAAATGCCACCGCCACAGCCCGAATTCAGGGCCGCCCATGTACTTTTGGATGGGCGAGGACTTCGGCTTCTGCGCCATGTCAAACTTCTGCAATGGACAGTCTCAGAGTGCGACGGCGATGTCCCTCGGAGCGGCACTCCCGTGCGTTGCGGAAGCCGTGAACGTCTTGGTAGAAAGGTCAGGGCTGTGGGCCCATAACCCTTTGTCAGGAACACTGTCCTGGCATGCCCTGAACCACCTAAGTGTGCACGGCTTCTTAGTGCAAAGAGACTTCCAAGGGAGGTGTGTGCTTTGGGTCGCCACAATACCAAGTGCAGAATTCTGGCAGAATACAGATTGCGGAAACTGAGAAAGGCTGCGAATCATGAATGTTTAGTTTTTCTCGTCAGATTACATCAGATTCTTATAGCCGGTGACCTGAGCTTTCCAACGCATCCAAGCACGCCCAAAACGAAGCAGTATAGCCCCTGCTATGCCCATCCAAGCAACCCTTGGTGGAGCCGCCTTTGGCTGCCACCGACGTGAGTCGTCTCCGACACGAGCCGACGACGGCTCGAAGCGCCTTTCTTTGATTGACAAGTCAAAGGGCGGCTCAACCTGGTCCAAGGGACCTCCCTGGTTGCTTCCTCTAGGGCCTTGGGGTCTATGGAGCCAGTTGGAGCTGAACACGGACCTCCGGCGGTGGAGTATCCCGTCACCCCAGACGGGTACCAGATTCCACCCGCCTCACCACCCGAACTTTGGGTAGGGCTAACTCTCTGAATTCTCAACCAAATCGAGCAACTGAAAGCTCGAAATCGCATGGAAAACTTCAAGGAGTCCAAATCTTCAATCAGATTGGACATCCAACCACTATTTAGTGGTCGGACCAGGAAAACCGCAAACGGCAACCATGGCAGGGGCACTTTTTAACAACTTCAACACTGAGGGACACGGTCGATGTCACCGATTACCTCAGTGTGATCGGGTCCCTCATATACCTAGCCATCACCACTCGAGTGCATGTGACCTTCTTTGTCAACTGCCTAGCACAGTTATCCCAAAAGCCTCGTCAAAGGCACCTTGAGGCTGCCCTGCGTCTTGTCCTCTACATGCTCTCTACAACACATGTTGGGTTGTGGTATTGCGCACAACCCTCTGTTGTTGCTGATGGCTACATTGACAGCGACTGGACACATGAAACATATGCACGTAGTTGCACAAGATACATCATTCTTGTAGGTGGGACAACCATCTCTTGGAAGAGTAGGAAACAGGGATGTGTTGCTCGCAACTTGAGTGAGGGTAATTACATGGCACTAGGTACAGGTACGTGCGAAAGTATGTGGCTTTACCACTTGTTGCAATAGATGTCTGTGCCTATCGGTTGCATCACCCTGTGCTGCAAAATTCAAAGCACAAAAAACGTCACTGAGCACGACAACATATCAACATTGAGCATCACTTAATACGTGAGCGCATTGCCGTCAGAGAAGTTCAGGTTAACTGGGTTGAAAATCGTCAGGAACATGCAGTATTTCTTACCAAGGCTCTTAGTAGTGGCATGTTCAAGATGGCTCTACATGTTGTTGGTCTGTTGCGCATTGTCATACTCCAAATTGATGTTGTTGCACTCCTCCTCTACTCATGAGTTGTCTCCTGGCGCATGGGTGGTTGTTTCAGCCCTCATGTGTGTGAAGCATGTTCATCTCTGGATCATGGGGGAATGTTGTTAATGGGGAATTAACACGCAAATGGCTTCTTGACTCTGTCTACACACGCACACCACGTGACTCATTATATGTGAATCTCTTGGACGCAACATCGTCCTACGCTCAATGGATTCTGCACTGCTTGCATCTGAGCCGAGTGCAAGGGTGCTTCCGGTTGTATCCAGACAGGATGTGTTTGAGAGCTCAGAAGTTGTGATCAGCGTAACTTGCTTGATTTCTCTTCAGAAAAACATGGATCAGTACGTGGTAGACTGTTTGCACCCACATACACTCCTGTTCATGTGGTTGACTGTTTTCTAGTCGTGCATGCAAGGCAGGTTCTTGCTTGGTGAGGCCTGGTTGCTGATTCTATGGGACAACACGTCTGGTTTGTCCCAGCGGGTGAGAAACCACCGGCGGCTCATTGCCAACCGGTCCAGTTCAGTCTCGGGGTGGCGTCCAGGCTCCACGAGGTCCTTTTGGGTGGTCTGGTCAACCGGTTCCCATCAACTCACTGGACTGTTACTCGTTTAGACGCTTATGTGATTCTCACGCACATCCTCCTAAGGGTGGTTGCTCCATTCCTTGGCTCATGTGCTTCTCCCTCGTACACCCATGCTTGGTCATGAAGTTTTTGTCACCAACCACTAGTGTAGGCAGTAGAGACTTGCTAGAGCAGCAGGTGTGCCCAGGAATTAGAGCATGAGTGCACACACGGCGCCATGGATTGGCGCAAACTTGTTTTAGAAATGGCAAGTGTAACAAAGGATTGATTAAGCTGGTAATGAGATAGCAAAGTGGTGGTAGCCGGTTGATTGGGCCACCCATGCGAGGAGATCGACTTGGAGCCCGGACGCCGCCCCTGGATTGAACTGGACTCCAGAATAAACTGGTTGTGCGGTCCAGTAGGATCAGCAACCCGGCATCACCAAGCAGCATGCATGACTAAGATACAGTCAACCACACCGAGTTAGAATTTAAGTAGGGCATGCAGGCCCATGCAAACACAAACGTGAGCTCTGTGTATGAGTGTAATGCAAAACAACAAGAAGTCTGGAACGCTAACATGAAAGAACAAGGAGGGATTACAAATAAGCCCCTAGCGGGCTTATGTAGGGGCGCCGGCAGCTAGCCGCACCGGGCCCCGTCACCCCGCTAAGCCCAAACAAGTCAGCGGGGAGAGCACACTGCACAGACCACATGAACAAAAAAGGTGGCCTCCTCGAGACACCAGAATAGCTCGCCGAGTGCCCAGGTCTCAACCACCAAGAAAATACAAGCAGTGCTACAATCACTCAAAATCAGCATCCAGACATCACAAATGGCTTTCCGAACATCAGAAGTCCTACAACAGCCATCGGGTCTCCTCGTCGCACCGGCACAGTCCACCGGGTGCGCGGGTCTCAACCCACCGAGAAAACTCTCCTAGCTCCCGACAAGCCAACAGGGCTGCCGGAACGCATCGACCGCGTCTCGCTGGTGCTGTCGTAGGTGGTGGAGAAGTCTCCGTACACTCCGGAGGCCCGTCGTGTCGTCACGCTCTCCTCCACCCTATACCACAAACGTGGGGTAAATGGATAATCCATCCGCATCGGTCGTGACGGGTGGAAGCCACACAAACCAACACTCCCCCTGGCTGACATAGCCGTCAACGCTAAAACAAGTGAGTTAAGGTACAGAACAACAGCGTATACAAAACCACGGTCTACACAAGTCAACCGCGCACAAACACACACATCTGCTGCCTATCCAAGCACAAAGGCTAGGCCCGATATCCCTCTAAAGCAGAATGAAGGTCAGAAGGTCTCCTCATGACACTGGAACATCCTGCCAAGTGTCTGGGTCTCGACCATCTGAGGAGTCATGTACATCATACACAAGTCACACGCCAGGAGGGTCTCCTTGTGACACTGGCAGTGCCAGTGCCCTGGTCTCGACTGCTACAAGAAATCCAACAGGTTTTTGTATGCCGTCCACAATAGCAACATCAACCAACACACAGGATCATAGGCGGATCTCCTTGCAACACGGGTGCAACTCACCACGTGTCCGGGTCTCGACCACTATGAGCAATCCAGCTTGCATGCACATGCCACACACAGTATGGCCACACACCAAGACACATGATCACATTGTCTCCTCGTGACACTGGTATAACCCACCAAGTGTCCGGGTCTCCACCAATAGAGTGCTACCATACACATACAGTTGTGCAAGCACAAAGCATGAGCCACATGTTGGCTGTTGTAGTATGCTCATAGTAGAGAATGGACCCCTCGCCATGCATCTTCTATAACGTCACGTCAAGTCGAGGTCCACACAACACTCCCCTTGGGCAGATAAACCTTACAGCGATGTCCTCGATGGAGATGTTGATACTGTAGCTGAACAAATCCTGGACGATGAATCATGTGGGCTCTCCATCATGTACCGATAGCTCCCCATGTCACGTATGAGTTGGCTCCTACCCTCATAAAAGAAGTGGTGTCTCCGGCTACGACTCCTCACATCGCCCCTGCATCACCTGGAGTGTACCAGTCCTTGTGTGAATGCCAAGGGTCCAAACTCACAGTCTCTCCTCTCTCCCTCTATAGCGATGCATCTGTGTACGCTCGAGGAAAGGGAATGGGCGAGCAGTACGCAAGCGTAGATGAAGTGATGGAGCTGGCCTTCGAGGCGGGATGGAGCATCCTGAAGCACAGGGGTGTGCCTCTTGAAGAAGATGAGGGTTGGAACGACGAACCGGACCACCACACACAAACGAAGATGACGATGGAGCAGCTGAAGTGGGTGGATGAAGGTGCGTAATGGCAGTAGCTGAAGAAAGAGGAGCGATGATGGCGTCAACAGGAATGAGGATGGCAGAAAATGAAAGCATGTTCACCTCTCTTGTGGCAGTGTCTCCATTGGACGTCATACTCGGAGCTGGTACAGGATCATCCCCGGGTATGGATGTGCAAGATCTTGGTAGTGGGAAGCTCATGTCGATAGTACTGGTGCTCCCCTGCTCTGACAGTCGCTCACGCGCTGCCATCACCTCCCGCTATAGCATCACTACATGCTCCTGATGGTCAGCGTAATCTGCCTTGGACATATGGAGGTGGCCCATGTCTGTCTTGCGTAGGATCAACTGTGCCTCCTTGGATGTTGCACATAAAACTATAGAACTCGCAAGTACAACTCCATCTTCGTCTCTGCTGCTGAAGACGATGGAGCGAGTGCTGTTGTATCCTCCTGTGGGTCAACCAAACTCGCAGTGTGCTCAGATACTGGACAATTGGACTTAGCTGAAGGTATGACATCCTAACCGCAACTCGTATCTATCAGAGAAGGAAGGGTGAGCGGTCGCGTGGCGAGACAGAAGGAGACATCAGAGTCTGTGGATCATGTAGAAATGTCGTCCGTGTAGATACTGCCACTCTCAGCGTGGATGTGATCAATAGGTTGACCAACAGATGAACACACAAGGGCTAAACTCAACTCCTGCTGACGAGGTGACTCCATCCGCGTGATCGTATCTGCTACACTATCCTCAGCTACTAGCGTAGTGGACATGGTTGTGCAGGACTCTGGCTCGACAACTGATCCAATCCAATTGAGGCAACGAGTAAGTGTAGCTGGTGCTCACACATCGTTTCACCGAGAAGACTGGTCGCTGTCACCCGCTGAATGATGGAGTAAGGATCATAATCTGATTGCGTCATATGTGTCGCTGCTCCGCCATGTGTGTTAAAGCTCGTAGACTCTCGGAAGATGGGTGGCTCCTGACGGTGAAGCTGGTCCTCAGGTAGCGCTGATGATAAGATTGAGCCTGCTCTGTCTGCTACAACACATACCCCAGTGACATCTCTCAATAATGTTGCTCTCAAGAATGCCTCAACCTCTGAAAGACCAGCAGGTCCACTCTGTTCATGCACTGCGAATGTTTCCGGGCTGGTGTGAGCCTCGTGCAACAATGCCTCCAGAAGTCCATAAGGGACATCCTCGTCCATACGTGACTCCTGTGCCACCACCGAGTCGCCACCAGTCAGAGTCGCGAGTGGCATCGCCCAGGGACGTGGATCCTGTACTCCTCCTGATGCAACCTGCTGTTGTAGAATGTCTGGCTCCTGCCCTAGTGTGGATGTCGACCTCGATGACATGCATATCTCCTGCACTGCAACCTCCGCCGGGCTGGTGTGAGCCTCGTGCACCAACGTCCCTGGAAGTATTTCAGGGGCATCCTCATCCATATGAGACTCCTATGCCACTACCGGGCTGCCACCGGTCGGAGTCGCGAACGGCACCGCCCAGGAACGCGGGGCCTGTACTTCTCCTGATGCAACTTGCTATTGCAGAACGTCCGGCTCCTGCCCCAGCGTGGATGTCAACCTCGATGACACACATATCTCCTACACTGTAGCCTCCGCCAGGCTAGTGTGAACCTGCTGCACAAACTCCGCCAAAAGTCTGCAAGAGGCATCCCGATCCGTACAGGACCCCGGTGCCACCGCCGGGCTGCCACCGGTCAGAGCCGCGAATGGCACCGCCCAGGGATGCCGGGCCTACACTCCTCCTAACGCAACTTGCTGTTGTAGAAGACCTGGATCTAGCTGGACGTGGAATTCGAGCTCGATGACACACAAGTCTCCATCATGATCGCCATGTCGGGATCAGACTCCATGTCATGTACTGCCACCCTATCATCTGCATCTGCCTTAGCTGACGCTAGGGTACCACGGTACAGTGGGTATACGGATCCTGTCGCTACAACCACAGGCAATGCCCAATGACCATACTCCCCCTCGACAGGTAGAACAATGGAAGCCGAGGAGGTAGAGGATCTGTCAAGACTGGCACGAGTACGATGTGCGGAGCGCTAATGCTGACGCCGCGTGCACACATGACTGGAGCGACTACATGAAGACACGTAATCTATCAGAAGTGTCGTGGTGGCACAAGAGTGGAGGATCAAAAGGATGGTGGCAGCCTTAGAAACGCCGGCAGGTGGAGCTGGAGGAAGACCATCGGATGAGAAAGGAGGAGAAGATGAAGGAGATGAGATGGAGGTTGTCGACGAAATAGTAGCAGAAGCACGCTCAGTAACGACGAGGTAAGCAAATGCACCATCCACCTCACGCTGTGGATTTTGGCGAATATGGTTGTCAGAGGTCCAACTACGGGATCTACCAACTCTGGCAGATCTGCATGCTGTGGAGGACGCATGCTCGGGCGAGGCCAAAGCCAAGGTGGATGCCAGTCGCGAGGGCACGTCCAACATCGACGCCAGCCATGACGTCCATCACCACAGTAGTAACAGGCAAACGTGCAGGACGCCTGCTCATATGTCTGCGCACTCATCTCGATGGATAGGTGCCGAGGGCACCTACTCCCTATAGTAAACACCAAGCTACGGGAGAGGATGAGACCAGTAGACACTGGTCACTCCCACAGGTCACGGTGTCGAGGTCAACAGACGTGACCAGACGGGATGAGCTTCACTACCACAGCACGCTTAGAGAAGGGAGTCTGACCAATTGCGGCTAGTGCTGCTGCCAATAATGGAGCAAAACCTGCTCCAAGAACAGAAGGTGTGGCGACTGCAGGTGCTACTGTTGCTCCAAGCCGTAGACGACCAAGCCCTCGGAGATTGAAAAACCCGAATACACCGTCATTCCTACGAACTGAAGTACGGGGACCCATCCACGGGCCCCAAAGAGACGCCGGTCCACGACGCGTCTCGAAAAAGAAGTCGCCGCCGATGACAGTCCGCTGTCAATTGGGAAGGGGAGACTGCAATCACTGTTGTAAGTGCTCTACACTTTACAGTCGTCGCCATTCCACCACCACCGCCGCTGCTACTGCGGAAGCTACTATTGTTGTTGTGGCTGCTACCACTACGGGTGATGTTGTGGCCGCTAGACGGGTTGCGTCTGTGGTTGTCAGTGGTAGGTACTTATAGGCATTTTTCTCTCTTCTTGTCCTCACCCCCTCCTTTTTTTCTTGCCCTCAGTCCCCCTTTTTGTTTTTTCCTTTCCCTTGTTCTTGCCCTCAGCCCCCCCTTTTCTTGCCTCAACTTCTTGTTTTTTTCTTGTCGTCCCCCCTATTCTCGATTGCCCCTAATGTGGGGCAATTGAGAAAATAAAGGAGGGGCAAGGGAGGGGGGGTATCCGGCTGGCCCTCCCTCCCACCCACGCTTGCTCACTCGCTCGCTTGTGCGAGCGAGCTGGATGGGTGGGAGGAGCGAATGGAGGGGGGAGGGGGGGTCGGCCCCTCTCTCACCGTCGGCCCCTTCCGTCGGCCGGCCGACAGGGCTGACGGGGCCGAGGGGACTCACGGGCTCCTTCAAGGGGCCCCTCGAGAGGGGGGGGGGTCCACGGGGCCAACAGGCCCCCTCCGAGGGTGCGTATCCGTGGGGGCTCAAGGGGGCCCCTCCGAGGGGGACCCTCAGAGGAGAGCTGCAAGGACCTTCGGTAGCAACAGCTACGGCGGTGGGTGCATCTGCTGCAGTTTCTACTGTTGCTACTGCTTCTACTGTTGCTATTGCTACTGCTGCTACTTTGCGCAGTAGCTGTTACTGCTACTTGCTGTTGCCGCTGGTGCTGCTTGCTCCTTCCGCCACTACTGCTTACTACTACAGCAACTACTGTTTCCTGCTACTGCTGTTGCTTGCTGCTGCAGCCGCTATTGTAACAGCCACAGGCAATTCTGTTATTGTTTCCGCTGCTACTACTGTTGTGCACTGTTGTTGCTGCCGTCGCTATTGCTGCCACCGTTGCTGCACGCTGTTGCTGCTGCCATCGCTGTTGTAGCGGCTGCTGCTGCTGCTCCTATGCGTTGTTGCTGTTGTCGCCGCTGCTACTCCTGCCATATCTACTCCTATTGCCGCCGCTGCTACTCTTACTGTGAGCGGCTTCTCTGCCGCCAGTACTCCCGCTACGCAGCACCGTAGCTGCCGCCACTACGTCTCCTACTGCTAGTGCCATTGCTGTCGCAGCCGCTAATGCTCCAACGCCACAGCCGCTAATGCTATTGTGTGATGCTCACCGTCCCTGTAGCATTCACGTGTAATCACTTCGCGCTCCCTCACGCTGCTGCCGGCGTGGCGCCATGTGGCGCGTTCTCTCTACGTTCCGCCCATTGCTGCTGCTTCTGTTGCTTCTACTACTCACACGCCCCCTATGCTCTAATACCAAGTTAGAATTTAATTAGGGCATGCATGCCCGTGCAAACACGAACATGAGCTCTCTATGTGAGTGCAATGCAAAATGACAAGAATTTGGCTAGGTCTGGAATGCATAATATGAAAGAACAAGGAGGGATTACAAATGAGCTCCTAGCGGGCTTATGTAGGGGTGCCGGCAGCTAGCCACACCGGGCCACATCACCCCCGCTGAGCCCAACGAGTCAGTGGGAAGAGCACACTACACACACCACATGAAGAACAAATGTGGTCTCCTCGAGGCACCGGAATAGCTCGCCGAGTGCCCGGGTCTCGACCACCGAGAAAATATAAGCAGTGCTAGAATCACTCGAAATTAGAGTCCAGACATCACAAACGGCTTTCCGAACATTGGAAGGCCTACTATAGCCATCGGATCTCCTCATCCCACCGGTACAGTCCACCGGGTGCGCGGTCTCAACCCACTGAGAAAACACTCCAAGCTCCCGACAAGCCAAGAGGGCTACCGGAACGCATCGACCACATCTCATCGGCGTTGTCGTAGGTGGTGGAGGACTCTCGGTACAGTTCGGAGGCCCGTCGTGTCATCACGCTCTCCTCCAATCTATACCACAAATGTGGGATATATGGATAATCCATCGACGTCGGTCGTGACCGGTGGAAGCCACACAAACCAGCACACCGATCACGAGCGAATGTGGGTACATGCTCCCCTATCTTATGTTACTTCATGTTTTGCTTAGAATCAACCAAGTAGATAACTTCAACTGTGCACTCAGATGCATCTCGATTGTATGCTGTAGGCAGCACTCTTCCACATGGCGGGGTCGCTTGTAGTGCAAGATCCATTAGACCTGTGCCAATGTTGCTTCCAAAAGCTTCACGTCAGATTAGTCACATGGAGAGAGGGTGCATGAGTGTTGGTTTTTGCGCATCTCTCATTGTGCTCTATTGTGTCCTCCCGGCTTGTGTACATCGACGTGCAGATGACTGACGGCGAGACTCGACGTTGCTGGAGTGTCGTCCGGTGGAGCCGACACACTCTGAGGCCTGCTGGCAGTTCGCTGGAGCCTCCTCCCTCCGCCGATGTGCTCAGCTCCATCGGCAGGCCTCCACGGTGGTCGGGCCGCCGGCGGTCACTGCCACTGCAGATGTTGTCTATATGCACCCAGCGTTGTTTCTGGCTGTGCCATTGCGTCTGCAGCAACATGCTCTGCCTAGGGTCCATGTCTCTTGTTGTGTGGCACTGTTTGGCATCATTGATTGTCGTAGGCACTGCCTGGGTTCAGGCAGCCATAACTCTTTGCTGCTATTTTTCTAGCTGATTCTGACTGCACGACTGCGTTTGCAGTGTCGGTATTATGGTATGCTCCAATTTTCAGGCAAAATGGACGACGCCCGGGTTTTCGGCTGTCGGGCGTCTGGCAGGGCTCACCGAGAAAACCCTGCCTGCCAGAAAATAGGTCTAGGACCATTTTCTGATTGGCTGGTTAGCTGAGTAACAAGTTCTACACTAGTGGGGGGGAGCTAGAACTTGGAGGGGTCTCCCATTGTTGCTCATTCTTCATTCCTAATCAGTCACTTTCAGTTTCCAGCTGCTTTCTGGCGCTAACACTGGCGTGCGCATTTCTAAGTAACAAACCCAAAGCTTCCACACTTAGTCTCTAGAGCAGCAGACTGAGGGGGCAGCACACTTAAGCAACGAGCGTGGAAGCCCGCACGCTGCATCAACAACGCTGCTGCCCCAACTTGTCGCCTAGCGTTTCCATTTTGGTATCAGAGCCAGAGCGTAGTAGCAGCAGCAGAAGACTGACGTACAGGTGCCAGATAACGCCGACGGACCTCCATACGCGCCAGTGCAGGGGAAATTCTGCCGGATTTTTTCTGGCAGCGTTGACCCGCCTGGTGGCGGCGTCAGAATTTTTCTCATGGCCACTGGGCCAGGGGAAATCCTACCGGATTTTTTTCCGGCAGCACTGACCCCCACGCTTGACGCAAGGAGGTGAGCGGCAGGCCATGTCAGGCGCCTGCTGGCGACGACACACGTAGCGACATCATCCAGGTGTGACTGACAGCAGCAGCCCGCATCAGCAGCAGCAGCTTGCAGCAGTAGTGAGCGGTGGCAGCAACAACAAGCAACAGCTGCACGCAGCAATAGCCGACAACAGCAGTAGCTCGTAACAACTCGCAACAGCAGCAGCCCACACCAGTAGCAGCAACAGTGAGCAGCAACCGGCAGCAGCAGCAGCTTGCTGCACCTTGCAGAAGCAGCAGCCGGCGGTAGCAGTAGCAGCAGTAACGGCTGTAGCTACAACCAGCAGTAGCAGCAGTAGCCGCAACTGCCCTCAGCCCGCTGCTCGCTACGAGTAGCGAGCTGCTGGCAGTGAGCTCGCTGCTTGCAGCATGCAGCGAGTAGCAAGCAGCAAGCAGCAAGCTCACTGCTCACGGCTCGTCGCTTGTAGTGAGCAGTGAGCTCGCTGTGATGAGCGAAAAGAGAAAAAAAAAACAAGATCCCCACCCCGCCAGCAGCAGCAGTAGCAGTAGCAACAGTAGTAGAAGCAACAGCAGCAACAACAGTAGGGGTAGCAGCAGTAGTAGCAATAGCAACAGCAGCAGAAACAACAGCAGCAGTAGAAGCAGTAGCAACAGTAGCTGCAGCAGTAGCAACAGTAGCTGTAGCAATAGTTGTAGCAACAGCCCCAACAATCGCCACTACTGATGTCAGCATCCTGCTGCTGACGTCACTGCTGACGTCATCGACACACACAAAAAAGATAAGAGAAAAGGAAAAACAAGGGGGGAGACATCTACAGTAGAAGCCCCGCAGATAACGCGGTGGCAGCTATTGACATCAGCCTTCCTAATCTGACGTCACTGCTTACATCGGCAGCACACAAAAAAAACACAAGGGGCACCAAACCATGGCTAACAACCCCAGTGGGGAGGGGTCCTCCTCTATTGGGGGGACCCCCAGCCCCCCTTCCTTGTAGTAGCTGTAGTAGTTGTAGCAGCAGCAGCAGCAGCAGCAACAGCAGCAACAGCAGTAGTAGTAGCAGCAGCAACAACAACAACAACAGCAGTAGCAGCACCAGCACCAGTAGCAGCAGCAGCAACAGCAGTACTAGCAGCAGCAACAGCAGTAGCAGCAAGATCAGTAGTAGTAGCAGCAGTAGTAGTCCACAAGCGTCGTTGCCGGTACCTCTGACCCCCTGACTGCCATTCAGCAACAGCTCACCGCCCTGACGCAGCAGCTCGCAGCATTGCAACCCTCGGCCTCACAGACTGCCACCAGCGTCCCTCCGCCGTTCTTTCCTCCTGGGCGTACCACCCCCGTTGTGTCCACTGCCATGCATTACCTAGCACAGCAGCAGACTCAGCGATAGCGGCAGACAGTGACCGCCGTCCTTGGCCCCACTTTGGACGCCGGCCTCAGGCAAAAGGACTTTGAGACACCGCCCCCGCCGCTTCAGGCCGGCGAGTAGTTGCGGAGCTGGGAGCTCAGCTTCCGCATCTGGACGCAAGGTGAGGGTCAATGGGCATACTATACCCTCCCGTACGAATCCACCCAGGCCGACCAGCTATATGACGTCGGTCACGCCGTACGCACCCTCGTCCTCGTCGCTCCTCCGGCTTCCCGCCTGGCCCTAGAGCCCTTTCTTGATGACTTTACCATTGGCGGTACCCCAAATCCAGCAGTCGCGTGGCATGTCCTCACTCGTCCCCACCGCCTGTCCAGCAACATTGAGACCAGCCGTCGGCTGTGGGAGTTCAACTCCCAACTCATGGGGGAGACCGAGACAGTCACCGCGTACTGGCAGCGAGCTAAGGACATCCTCTGTCGCCTAGGCACCTCCGCTCCACCCCCTCTGGCCGCGCTCCTCACCATCAAGCGCGGTGCCACCAGCGCATACGCGGTATCTTCTTCCACTAATCCCAGGACGTCCTCCCCACCATGGCGGCCCAGGGTACCCTCATGCCCTGGGCATACGAGATCTTCCTCAGGATTGAGGAAGCTCACCTAGAGTCCCGTCTCCAGCGCTCAGAGGCCGCTCCACTCCTACGACCGTGACACCCGTCCCCCAGACGCCAGCTCCTCAGTAGTATCATCCGCAGCCGTCGGTGCCTCTGTTCCCCTCACCGGGACAGTCCTCCTTCTATCCGGGCTCCGGCGCCATCACTCTGCACTCCGTTACCACTCCCGGGCCGTCCACGCGTGGGCGTCAGCTTGAGCAATTCATCGTGCTTCAGCTCGGCCTGTCTCACCCTCCTCCCCAGGGAAGTGCGAGTTGCGTCACCTCCTGCTCGTCCCCATTGCCCTGCATGACTGAGCTGGAGCTGCGGTCGTGTCCCACTTCCTCGTCTGTCTCGTCGTCCCCTGTGATCTCCTCCGCCCCCTTTCGTGGTGACGTCGCGTGGCTTGATGATTGGTAGTCTTGGTTCGCGCCCCCTTCCACTGCGTCCGCGTCTCTCGCTTGCTGCCATGTGACTGTTAGTGATCTGGCGACACCGGTCCAGGACCCTGCCGATACCTGGATCATCGACTCCGGAGCCACGCATCACATGACGGCCTCTCGCGAGGCCTTTAGTATGCTTGGTCCTATTGGCGATGTCTCCGGGGTCCGGACGGGCTCCGAAAAGGTGTTACCTGTCTACGGTGTCGGCGTCGTTTACTTCTGTGGTCCTGCCGGTGATATCTTCTTGACCAAGATCCTTTTTGTCCCAGTTCTTGAGCTCAGCCTTTTGCCTATTACTACCCTTGACCGCATGAGCATGGACATTGTGTACTCGCGTGGTGTTGGCATTGTGTCGTTGCGTTCATCCAGTCTTGTCGTTTTGCACGCCACCGTCCTTGGCAACCTGTAGCACGTCTCTCATCTGTCCTCCTCTCTTTCTGTCTCCTCCTCGTCGACCGCCATGGGCCATGTATTCGTCACCAGCACGCTCTCGCCACAACACACCCAACTCCTGCACCGCCGCTTTTGTCATGTCCACTCTGCTATCGTAGACAGCATGCTCCGCACCCAGGCGGCCAAAGGCCTTGACCTGGAGACTTTCCCTCTTCCGTGCCCTACAGAGTACGTTGATTGCCCTCAGGGCAAGATGCACCGGTCCACATACCCTCTGTCCTCCTCCGTGCATCCGTCCCTCTAGACCTGGTCCATTCTAATGTCATGGGTCCTCTCCCTACCGAGTCTGTTGGAGAGCACGGCCGCTATGTCCTCACCCTCACGGACGACTACTCTCGCTACCGATGGGTCTTCTGCCTTCGGCAGAAGAGCGATGTTGCTCGTTCCACTCAGGATTGGATTGTTCTTGCAGAGCGCGAGTGTGGTCGATCTCTTTGCCGCTTTCGCTCCGATCGTGGTGGTGAGTACGTGGGTGAGACCACGACTTTCCTCGCCTCCCGCGGAATCCACCACGAGACGTCCGCGCCCTACACGCCCGCCTAGAATGTCGTCTCCGAGCGGTGGAAACTTACCATGGCAAATGCCGTCCGCACCATGCGGGTGAAGTCTGGCCTCTCCGATGGCTTCTATTTTGAAGCCATGGCCTACATGACGAGGGTCTGGAACCGGATTCTCCATAGACCCCTTCCCCACCAGTCAACGCCGTACCAGCACTGGTGCGGTCAACAAGCCGACCTCTGCCCTGCTCGCGTCTGGGGCTACGTGGTCATCGTGTGGCTGCCCGTCCCGCAGCAGGGCGGTAAGCTCGCCCCCCGTGGGCGTCCTTGCACCTTTCTTGGTGTCTCTCGTCATTCCAAGGCTTGGCGCTTCTGGGATCCCTCCCGACACTACATCTTCGAGTCTCGCAATGCCCTCTTCTTTGAGGACCTGTTTCCGCACGATCTCGTTTTTTCCAGCTCGTCGGAGTCCCTCCCGTCGCGTGGGGGAGTGGTGAGTCCGTCCTCCGTCCTGCCGCTTCCGGGAGGCACATCACTTCGTCCCTCCAAGCCAGCAGCCCCCGCCGCGCCCGCTGGCCCCTCTGAGCCAGCAGCTCCAGTCTCGCCCGCTGGCCCCTCCGAGCCAGCAACCCTAGTTGCGCCCGCTGACCCCTCCGGGCCGGTTGTCCTGGTCGCGCCCGCTGGCCCCTCTGAGCCAACAATCCCAGTCGCATCCACTGGTCCCTCTGGGCCAGCCGCCCCAGTCGCGTCCAATGATTCCTCCGGGCCATCCGCTCCAGTCGTGTCGACTGGTCCCTCTGGGCCAGCCGTCCCAGTCGCATCCATTGATTCCTCCGGACCAGCCGCTCTTGTCGTGTCCACTGGTCCCTCCGGGCCAGCCGCCCCAGTCGCGTCCACCGGTCCCTCCAGACCAGCCGCCCCAGTCGCGCCTGCTGGCCCCTCCGGGCCAGCAACCCCAATCGCGTCCGTTGGTCCCTCTGGGCCAGCAACCCCGTCCGCCTCCGTCGGCCCATCAGACTCGGTGCCATCTCCTGCCTGTTGTGCTTTGTGCCGTTCCTGTACAGTTTACTGTGACCACTCGGCCGTGTCCATACTCGTGCAGATCCCTGAGGCAGGCGGCCCTGGTGACACCGGCGCGACGACAGGCGGCGGACTACCCGTCTGGAGCTGACCGACCACTGTTCCAGAGCCCCAGACGTCACCGGGACTCCTTGCTGTGACTTCTACGTCTTGCAGGCGCCTTTCGGCGGACTGGGCATGAGGCCCATTTGCATGTTTTTGCATTACATACTCGCTGTCAGTCGATGGATGCATGCATGTGACCAGTCGTTGCGTGCGTCTTTTGATTCTGCACGTCTAGGTTCAGACGGCGTAGGATTCTGACATGTGTGCGCAGAGTTACGGCCAAAACAGTGGTTTTGGGCCGGTTTTAGGACAGCTCTTGGACTGCCGCGTGCGACACCCGTCGTGCGCCGCGGCAGGTATTTATGCCCTGGACCTGTCAGTTGTTATCTCTCTCTGCATTTACTAGGCTATTGAAGCTTATGAGACTTTGCGCGTCTCCCTAGCCTGATCCTTGCTGTTTCCTGCACCTGCCTGCTTGCTAGTGCGTCAGCTGACTGGACAGTGTTGCCACGTCAGCAGCAGCAAGGCTAGGAAGCTTCCTAGCAGTTTCTCATGGTATCAGAGCGGTGAGACAGATCTCACCGAGCTGCGCAGCAGAGACGCAGCAGAGCAGCAGCAGTGAGAGTCACCGCTGCAGCAGATCTTCTGGGACCCGTTGGAGACGGTCGACCGCCGTCAACGTGAGACCGCAGCTGCAGAGACAGCAGCAGCGACGCGTACCACCACGCAGAGAGGCGTGGCGGCGGCGGTGCCAGCAGTCCTCCCACAGCCACAGCAGCTGAGTAGCAGCAGCAGCGCAGCAGCCACAGCCGCAGCAGCAGCGTGACAGCAGCCGCGGCAGCAGCAGCGCAGCAGCAGCGGCGGCAGCAGCAGCGCAGCAGCCGCAGCGGCGGCGGCGGCAACAGCAGCCGCAGCGGCAGCAGCAGCAACAGAAGCCGCAGCGCAGCTGCAGGAGCAGAAGCAGCGGCGGCAGCGGCAGCAGCAGCAGCGTGCAACGCAGCAGCGCAGCAGCAGCAGCAGCGCAGCAGCGCGGCAGGGCAGCAGCAGCAGCGGGCGGCGGCGGCAGCGAGCTGCTGCTGCAGCGCGCAACAGCAGCAGCGGCAGCGTGCAGCGGCTGCTGCCACCGCCGCGCACGCAGCCACGCAGCTGCTGCTGCAGCTGCCCGCGCAGCTGCAGAAGCAGCTGGGCGGAAGCTGCCGCGCAGTTTCCGCGCAGCCTCCACGCAGCCGCCACTGGGCGGCTGCACGCTCGCGCAGAACCGCGAGCGAAACCAAAAAAAAAAACGTCAGCGTCGACGCTGACGTCAGCATTTTGCTTGCTGACGTCATCAGGTCGTGCTGACGTCAGCAACCACCTGCTGACGTCAGCACCATACTTAGGCAAATTTTTGCCGGAAGGTCAAAAGTTGCCAGCATTGCAACTCCTTGAGAAACGCAGACAGCACTGCAATCCGACAAACTTGACCCGTCGTCCCATACTGAGCGGCGACATGAGTTCGCCCGACGACAAGAACGAGGCGCCAGCTGATCCCTCCTCCTCTTCTTCAGAGGTACTCAGCCCTCGCTCACGGGCGATCGCGGACCTACGCAGCCAGCAGGAGGAGATGAGTCGTCTGCAGCGAGAGCAGACTGAGTCGATTCGCACGCTGACAGAGCTTCTGCGTGCTCAGTCCACGGCGCCCTCGCGGACTTCTGGAGGAGCTGCCGGTCGTCTGGCATCCGCACAGCACTCGACTCGGGTGGCCAAGACAGGGGTTCTGCCTCCCGCACCTCCCGCACCTCCTGGCGCACACTCTCCACTACCTGAGGACCTCTCTGATGACGAGTCACTCATGCCAGGTTTCGAGGATGACGCCCAGGAGCGGGAGATCCGTCTTCTACGGGAGCGTCTTCGTCAGCTGCAGACGGGCATGCGACCTCCACCTGCGTCTCCGATGCGACCGTCATTTCCTTCTCTCGGAGCTCACCCTCTTCCAGGCTTCTTCCCTGTCTCCCGGCCTCCTCAGCCTGCGGCTGCCCTTCCCACGGAGCGGCAGCCAAAGGACTTTGAGGCGCCACCCCCACGGTACATCAGCGAGGATGGTTTTGACTGCTGGGAGATCCTGTTTCAGGTGTGGGCCACCTCCGAGGGAGGCTGGCCTTACTACCACAGCCCATACCAGACTACAGACCCAGCACAGGTGTCGACAGCTGCCCGGGCCATGCGAGGACTTCTCTACGCCATGCCACGCGAGACTGTCGTCGACTTCCGCCCCTTTCTTGGCGAGCCAGGCACAGGCACCGGAGCTGATCCTCGTGGAGGCTGGGATCTGACGCTGTCCCTACTGGCCGCAGAGACGCACGCCACGCGTGCGTCCCACATCCGCGCTTTCCATTCGCGTCGTCAGGGACCAGCGGAGCCTGCGGCGGATTACTAACGACGCGCCATGCGTATCTACACGCGCCTGGGTACCTCAGGGGGTACACAGCTGTGGGCACTCCGGGCGATCATGCTCGGAGTTTGCCTGGAGTACACCGACATCTTCGACCGGTACAGCGACGCCGTTCTCGAGCCCTTCTCGGCCTCCATGCAGCTGCTCCCCTGGGCGCATCAGCTTTTCCTCCAGGTGACGTCGACCCGCGAGGCCGCAGTAGCACATCAGGAGGCGTCTCTCGCTGCAGCAGTCGTCGCCTCACCACCATCTTCCATCCTGTAGTCACCCTCATCCAGCACCACGACCGCATCTTCCTCCTCCTCCTCGACCCCGTCTACACCCACGCAGACGCAGGGCGTCGCAGCTGCCGCCCAGGGGAAGAAGAGGAACAGGAAGCGCGGATCGGGCCAGCAGCAGCCGTCATCCAGTGGTAGTAGTGGGCATTCCGTCCACTGCTACAACTGTGGAGGTGCCCATCGCTACACCGAGTGCCAGCAGCCGCTTGACTGGGGGCGCATCACCCGTGGACTTCAGGCGGCCCATGCTGCTCGTACCGCGTCCGGCACGTCGTCCGCACACTCCTCGGGACGCGCGGCGACTACGACTGCAGCTGTTCCCGAGTCCTCGCCAGCGAGCAGCAGTGATCCAGACCCCCGTGACCGCACCATCGCCGAGCTACGTCACCTTTTGGCGCTTCGCTCACAGGGAGGTGCGAGTGTGTTGTCATCGTCGAGTGGGTCACAGACTACTTGTTCGTCCGCCTTCGTGACTCGTGATGATACGTGTGGGGGAGCACAGTCCGCATGTGATGAGGATGGTCCTGACTGCAAAGACTGGATCCGTGAGGCTCACCTTCGTGATGTACGTCGTTCTGTCCCACAGACGGCTCAGCGTCCCTCTGATGCCGAGTGTTCCATTGCTCGTTGTACAGTGACGTCCACCGGTCGTGACCCCAGTGGCACTTGGATCATCGATTCCGGNTCCGGTGCCACTCACCACATGACGTGTCGTCGCAGTGACTTTGTGGTTCTTGGTCCCGTCACGACTGTTCGTTCTGTTCGTACAGGCTCTGGTCAGTCCTTACCAGTCCACGGTGTTGGGGTTGTATGTTTCGATGGTCCGTCTGGCCCCTTGTATCTCTCTGACGTGCTGTTTGTACCTGATCTTGAGCTCAGCCTGCTGTCTGTACGTGCCTGCACTCTGATGGGTCTCTCTGTTGAGCACACTGCTGATTCGGCGACTATGACTGCTTCTGACACCCGTAGTATTGTCCTGCGCGCTTCAGTTGTTGATGACCTGTACCGCATTGCTCGGCCGTCCTCCCCTTCCTCCCCTACGTCCTCTGGTCGCGTTTTTGTCACTGGTGTTCTATCCCCAGACCACCAGAGATTACTGCACCGCCGTCTGTGTCACGTGGGCTCCGACACTGTGTCGAAGCTCATCCGGACACAGCCCGCTCTTCGTCTTGATGTGGCTTCTTTCGAGAAGCCACCCAAGACCGACTGCCTTTTTTGCGCCCAGGGAAAGATGCACCGGTGCACTTCCCCTGATTCGTGTTCACGAGCACTGCGGCCCCTCGAGCTGGTCCACTCGGACCTGCTTGGTCCTCTCCCAGTCGCGTTCGTGTCCGAGAGGGGCCGATACGTCCTGACACTGACTGATGACTTCACCCGGATGCGGTGGGTCTACAGTCTACGTCAGAAGAGCAACGCCGCCCTTGCGGTTCGGCTCTGGCTCGTGATGGCTGAGCGTCAGTCTCGCCATACGCTACACACCTTCCGATCTGATCGCGGTGGCGAGTTCCTCGGCGAGATGGACGCCTACTTTGCTGAGCACGGCATTTTTCACCAGGTCTCTGCTCCTGCCACCCCACAGCAGAACGGTGTCTCTGAGCGCTGGAACCGCACCATGGAGGATGCGGTCCGCGCCATGCGGTCTGAGTGCGGTCTCCCGGAGTCCTTCGCCTTCGAGGGTTTCTCCTACATGACCTGGGTCTGGAACCGCCTCCCGCATGGTCCGCTTCCGGACCATAT